>OX418224.1:19907114-20130911 GCA_948455865.1 Conomelus anceps
AAAGTACAAGAGTTATCGGCTTACAGCTGTTAACATTTCTCTATCTAGAAATAACGGATAGTCGTTTTTTCCCCAAACCGTGCACATAGGACTATTATTCATATGTGAATTATTCGATGCAAGGAAACTAATAAACAAATGTTCATTCCTCTATCCTCTCTGTTCTTCGACCTGTATCCTGACCTGTGTACTCAGGAGCTTCCTCAACTTAACCAAAGCCACGATAGCTCTCTTGGCGCCTCCCATGTTCTTCCTGTGTTTTTCCTTTCCCGATCACTGAACTGATTAAGTCGGTCAATATTAATTACAGTCTAAAGTTGCTTATAGGGAAATGAAAGAGAATTCACATTCTGACATTTAGTCCCCAATCTAATCCGCCTTGCGCAATATATTTCTGGAAGTAGTAATTATACTACTTAGTAACTAAGAAATTGTTGTGTCAGTAGCTGAAGAACTTGAACCGTATTACAATCAAAACTGTTAGGAATATTGAAAAGAATCCTTATAATGGTAGAAGCAATGAACGTTGACAGTTTCAGGGAAATGTTCAGAACATTTAAAGATGAATTGAAACAGGAGCTGAGAGAAGAAATTAGTGTGAAGCTTGATAATTTTTCAGATAAAATGGTGGAAAGAATGGAAAGTCACTTGATTAGTCTAAATGAAGCAGTGAGAGAGCAGGGAGAAAGAATCTGCCAATTAGAGAAGGAAGTTAGAAGGAAAAATTTGATAATCCACGGAGTCGAGGATAGAAAAGATCAAAATATCGAATCTATTGTTTTAGAACTTATAAAAGAGATACTAAAGATAGATCTAAATGGTTTTGAAATTGATTTTGTTAAGAGAATAGGCTCATATGATGCGAGTAAAAGCAGACCAATACTTCTTGGTCTCACTACATGGAGACGAAAAGCCGAAATTGTTAGGAACAAGAAAATGCTGAAAGGTAGTGAGGTTTTCATATCCGAAGATTTTCCTAAAGCAGTACAGAATATCAGGAGAGATTTGAGGGAGAAGATGATTTCAGCTAGAAAGGATGGGAAATTTGCGATCTTGAAATATGACAAGTTGGTTGTCCTGGACAAAGGAAAAAATCAAAAGAAAAGGGAATTGAGCAGTCCCCCACAAAATGTGGCTCATAACAGTAAAGGGCATCAACAAGACTTCAAGCCTAAAAAGAACATCGATCTGAAAAGGAGTTCATTAGATGAGTATTTCAGGGACAGAAGTGGATCTAAAAGCTACGAACATCGCAAAGAGCAAAAGGAATAGGACATTTTGGAAACTAGGCTACCAACCAACAGAGAAAGAAATATAGATGAGAATAAGGAGAAGAACTATGTTATTATCGATTCCCCAGAAAGGTTGGTCACCGAGGGGATAAAGGACCAAAACCCCCCAGGTCTGTTAATAGGATCTTTAAATGTGAGAACTTTGAGAACAGAGGATAGACTTTGTGAGTTAGAAGAGGCCCTTCAGCAAATAAATCTTGACATTCTAGGCTAAGCAGAAATCAGAAGAGATTCTGAAAAAATTATTCATAAGAAGAGTGGATACATATTCTACCATTACGGCGAAACAAAAGGGCAAAGAGGTGTAGAATTTATTGTTAAAAGTTGTTTGAAAAATAAAATTATAGAGTTCAAGGGCTTTTCAGAGAGACTTGCTTTGTTGAGACTGAGAGTGAGAGGTGAGCATTTCTTGAATATATTCCAAGTATACTCTCCTACAGCGGAGGCTGAGGAGAACGAACGATCCAGATTCTATGAACTTCTATCCACTACTTTGAAGCAGGAAAAATCAAACTGGAAAAACCAGACAATTATACTTGGAGACTTCAACAGCCAAGTTGGAGTACAAGAAACTGGAGAAACCAACACAGTGGGAATTTATGGTTACGGTAGAAGAAACGAATCTGGGCAAGCTTTAGTAGATTTCTGTTTAGAGCATGGACTGAAAATAGTAAATACATTTTTCAAGAAGCGAGCTGGTAAAAAGTGGACGTGGATTTCACCCAATCATCAAACAAAAACCGAAATTGACTAGTGTTGGCTGCTCAAAGAGGCATTATAAAACGTTTTGATGTGACAGGGAAGATTGCTTTTGCCACAGACCACAGACTTATAAAAATATCATTGTCGGATGAGTGGACTATGAGGAGACCTAGAAGTGTGTGGAACGAATGTGTTGAAGGCAAGCCAACACTAAATGAAGCTAGTCTCTACAACTTCAGAGCTAATGTATCTGCTATAAATCGTGATTTTATTGACAATGTAGGCTTGCAAGAAAGTTATAACATGTTTGAAAAATATGTGAAAGAAGCATTCAAATTTGCAAGAACAAGAACTCCAAGTAAATTCTCTACAGTTACAAAACAGCTGATTCACCTTAGAGAAAATGTGAAAAAGAAGAGAAACAAAAAATCGCTGGATAGAATAGAGTACAGTTTACTTTGTAAAACAGCTAGATTTCATGTTAGGAAGGATTCAACTCAATATGAAGATAATCTCACCAAAGAAGCTTTGGAGACTGACGGGTCAATTAGAAGGCTGAAGAAGAAACTGATGGGAGGTAATCAATGGCAAATTGGTCTGAAGGATAGAAGAGGAAACATTGATAGAAATAGAGATGGAATACTCAGAAAGGCTTCGGAATTCTATGAGAAGTTATATAAGAGTCCAAGAACAATTTCATTGAGCGATGCTGTTCCTGTTTTAGAAGAAGTAACTCCTTATTTTCTTGAAAACGAGTTGATAGGAATTATTAAAAAATTGAAGAATAACAAGCAGGGAGTGATCAAATTTCAAATGACATGATCAAGATGTTAACTCCAGAAATCATAAGTTTCCTTACAACATTATCTAATCGAGTATTAATAGAACAAAGAGTACTGGATCAATGGAAAGTGGCCGACATAATATTGTTACATAAAAAAGGTGACTGCTACGATATAAATAATTACCGCCCCAATTGTATAACTTCGTGTGTTGGGAAATTATTTATGAAAGGAATAGCGAGTCGTATCCAACCACTACTCATAGATCAGCAACCGATTGAGCAGGCCGGATTCCGTAGAGGGTTCTCAACGCTTGATAATATGCAAGTTGTAAATCAGCTTATTGAAAAGTGCGAGGAGTACCAGATCGGACTCTATCTTGCATTTGTAGACTACCGGAAAGCATTTGACAGTTCAGACCACCATTTTTTGTTTAATGCACTTCAAAAGCAAGGAGTCCCAGAAGTCTATATTAATATAATAAAGTTTTTTTATAAAGATAGCTCTGCCAGAATAAGACTTGAAAAGCCAGGTAAATTTTTCAAACTGGAGAAAGGAGTCAAGCAAGGGGACCCTTTATCACCTGTTTTCTTCAATGCGGCACTGCAAGAAGTCTTCAGGCATCTCAAGTGGAATAAGTGTGGAATCTGCATAGGTGGAAAATATTTGAATCACCTTCGTTTTGCGGACGATGTCGTGCTTATTGCCAAATCAAAACAAGAGCTTCAATTTATGCTCAAAAACTTGGAAGAGGAGAGCAGGAAAGCTGGTTTGGAAGTAAACTCTGACAAAACAAACATCATGTCCAATAGAGGAGAAGAATTAGTTGAATTGAATGGATCCGCTGTTAACTGGACACAAGAAGTTATTTACCTAGGACAAATCTTTTCCTTCAGGGATAGAACAAATAAAGAGATTAAAAGGAGGTGTGCCATCGCATGGAGAAAATATTGGTCCTTGAAATTCATATTCAAGAATAAAAATATAAGTATTGGAAAAAAAGCCAAGGTTCTGCAAGCATGTGTATTCCCAACTCTTATATATGGGTCGCAGACTTGGTCGTGCAAAGTAGAGGCGCTGAAGAAAATATCCAATACACAAACTGCGATGGAAAGGAGTATTTTAAACGTAAAGAAGCAGCAAAAAATAAGGAATACTGTTATCAAAGAGAAAATGAAACTGATTAATGTAACAAAGATCATACAGGAGTTGAAATGGAATTGGGCAGGACATATAGCTAGATTGACAGATGGAAGGTGGACGAAGACGGTGACTGAGTGGGAACCAGTGTGGAGAAGAAGAAAAGTCGGAAGGCAACGGTTAAGATGGAAGGACGATATTGTCAGAATTACTGGTAATAACTGGATGATTTTAGCAAAGGATCGTGAGAAATGGAAGCGTCTGGGGGAGGCCTATGCTCAGTGACGGGCTTAGTTTCCAATGTAAAAAGATTAAAAACTGAAAAAGCTCAAATTAAGTTAGAATAAGAAGAATAGTTGTATATATATTTTTTATTATCTTTTTCATTCAAATAGCACTGTTATAAGAAGAAATAATGTTTTTCATTTTATTTATTTGATTATGTATGAATTGGAAACAAAATAAAGGCTCTTTTTATTATTATTATTATTATTATTATTATTATTATTGTTATTATTGGTTGCTTTACTGTGAAAGCAACATACGAAGTCAAAGCAACTTATAAAGTATTTGATAACAGATAATTTTGCATTCAAATCATCAAGCCTCAGGATAGGAAAAATTCCTAAAACTCGAATTTATCAAACTTTATAATATTGATCTCTTATCTGCACTACAACTTCCTCCATTTCGGCTTCACACCTATCGGTCGAAATCAACAACTTCCGGACAATATTTTTTGCACTGAGTATTCACAGTGAGTGTACAAAACTTTTGCTAGCTATCTTTGCAACAATCTCTCTTCTGTCACACCTTCACTCTTTTCTATTATGTGTATGAGTCTCTCTCTTTCTCTTCTCTTTTTCTCTCTCTTTCTCATTCGCTTTCTTAGAATGGACCCTCGGGAAATGGCGACAGGCTGTCATCATCCCTATCCCATCATTTCCGCTCCACACGTCAAACATCCACTTCACTCCATTCCACGTCAGCTTTTGTCGCCTCCCTCCACATAATACAGTACACCTTCTTTCATAAATCGTTTACCATCTCTTTCTTTTTCTATTCTCTTCATAATACTCCATTTCTCTCACACACCTCCGTCAACTTATTTCTTCCCCTTCATTTCTCTTATTCCTTCCTATTAATGCGCTTTGCTTTGTCGCCGTTGCAGCTACCGCTTAGTGCACAACTTCTCTTCTTCTTATTCTCCTCCTCCTCCTCCTCCTCCTCCTCCTCCTCCTCCTCCTCCTCCTCCTTCCCCTTCTTTTTTTCAAATTCTTCTCTTTCTCCACCTCCTCCCTCTTTTCTTCTTATTCTTCTCCTTCTCCTTCTTTTCTTCTTATTCTTCTCCTCCTCCTCCTCCTCCTCCTTCTCCTCCTCCTCCTCGTTCTCCTCCTCCTCTTCCTCTTCCTCCTCCTCCTCCTTCTCCTTCTTTTCTTCTTCTCCTTCTCCTTCTTTTCTTTTTATTCTTCTCCTCCTCCTCTTTCTCCTTCTTTTCTTCTTATTCTTCCCCTCCTCCTCCTTCTCCTTCTTTTCTTCTTATACTTCTCCTCCTCCTCCTCCTTCTTTTCTTCTTATTCTCCTTCTCCTTCTTTTCTTCTTATTCTCCTCCTCCTCCTTCTTTTCTTTTTATTCTTCTCCTCCTCCTCCTCCTTCTTTTCTTCTTATTCTTCTTTTCCTCTTTCTTCTTCTTTTCTTCTTTTTGTCTCCTTTTGCTCCATTATCATCTTTTCTTGCCCTCTTCTCATATTTTTTATCCTTTCTTTATTCTTATTTTCCTTTTTTTCTACATTTTCTATTTCTTTCTCACATTCTTAACCTCCTCCTCCTCCTCCTCCTCCTCCTTCTCCTTCTCCTCCTTCTCCTTCCCCTTCTTCTCTTTCTTCTCCTTCTCCTTCTCCTGCTCCTCCTTCTCCTTCTCCTTTTCCTTCTTCTCTTTCTTCTCCTTCTCCTCCACCTTATCCTGCTCCTTCTCCTTCTTCTCCTCCTCGTCCTTCTTCTCTTTCTCCTTTTCCTTTTCCTTCTCCTCCTTCTCCTTCTCCTTCTATTTCTCCTCCTCCACCTCCTTCTCCTTCACCTTCTCCTCCTCCTCCTTCTCCTTCACCTTCTCCTCCTCCTCCTTCTCCTTCTATTTCTTCTCCTCCTCCACCTCCTTCTCCTCCTCCTCCTCCTCCTCCTCCTCTTTCTCCTTCTCCTCCTCCTCTTTCTCCTTCTCCCCCTCCTCTTCCTCCCCCTCCTCCCCCTCCTCCTTCTTCTCCACCATAATCGTTTAACCCTTACTCCTCGTCCTCCTCCACCTCTTCTGCATCCTCAACCTCCCCCTCTTCTTTCTCCTGCTTTGTTTTCTCCTTTTTCTGATTTGTTCTCCATTCTCTTTCCTTTCTCTATTCTTCTTCTACTTTCAAATTTTATTCTCTTCGCTTCCCCGAGTTTATTTTGTCGACTATATATACTGTGAGAGCGCTTATGGAAACACTACACTTTCAATCTTACCCTTCCGCCTTCAAACAAAACGAATTCATTCATTCACTATCGCAAGTATTTCCTTACGGTTTCATGTGTTTATTAAAATCCTTTTACCCGCTTTCTTACTTTTTTAAAGCAAGCTTTACCGATGCTCTTATATACTCCCCCCCCCCCCCCCCCCTAATGTTCCCATATTGACGCCGAACTAATTTAAACCCGTATATATTCTTTCGGCTGCTGTTCCTTTGTTCTACTATACTAGGATCGAATTAACAGCAGGTTATTTTAAGCTCAGACGTCTTCCAGTTAGTCTTTGATGTGAATTTCATTTTTGGGCATCTACTAACAACCTCACTCTCACTTTTTCTCTTTCTTCTGTGTTTTGGATTTGTCTTAGCATCCAAGGACGGGCCGACTTTTATCTCGCATGTCGGTGTTTATTGTGCAGGTGTCATGGTAATAGTGCCTCTAGCTATGAAACCTGTCAGAGTCTAATTGAACGGAGAATTGTTTGAAGCTCCGATGAACGTTTTGTCTGCTGCTCATTTTAGACAGATTGGATAACTGGAAATGTGAAAAAGATGCTTGGATGTGTGATAAAAGAGGTTGGAAAAATAGAGTGAATAATTTTTTATTGAATAAAATCGTTGAAAAATCATAATAAACAAAATATTCATAGCAATAATTTAATAATAAAAAAAAACAGGTCGAATATAGTAACCTTGTTGTTTTTGGAAGTCGGTTAATAATATTAAAAAAGAATGTATCTAGGAATTGAGCCAATAAAGGGGATTACATGTGCCCGTAGAAAAGCAAAAAATAAGTGAAATGATTGAAAGTTGTAGTGAAATTGAAGGAGATAAAGGATAAGACCCAGTATCAGAAGCAAAGAGAAAAATTATCATTACTCTGACAAGAACATGCAAAGTTATTTTTTGGAACTTAAAAAAAGTAATTGGAATTGTACCAGGCAAATTAGACTTTTGGTGGACAAAAATTGATACAAAGCTGGATTTTCTAAATCTGCTCTAGGCAAAACAGAAAAGATTCCCACAAGTTTGCGAAGAATCTGGCTTGTGCAAAACTTTTGGAGGGCAAAAAAAAACAAATTTGGCACTTTTTCAGTTTTTTGCCTAGAACTCGAAAACCATCGACCGCGATGAAGACATTGTAGAATACAAAATTCTACGTCGGTTGATGTATAACAATACCAAATCGGTTCATTTGTTCATTCACAATAAATTTTCAAAAATAAGGTATTTTCCCCCTCTTTGTGAAAAATGAGTCACCTCCATGATTCGATGCATTTATCTTGTAAATGCTCACTCCAACACATAAAAGTTGTAGAACATTGAATTTACTTCCATAAGAGTCCTCAATTTTAAAATTTTGCCAATTTGTTTAGCAGATATGCAAAAAACCTAACTACTGTATGTGTATGCCTATGCAGTGGTTTAGGATTTTTTTTGGATATCTGTGAAACTAATTTTCAATATGTGTATGCCTATGCAGTGGTTTAGGATTTTTTTTGGATATCTGTGAAACTAATTTTCAAATTGAGAACTCTTCTGGAAGTAAATTCAATGATCTAACATTTATTTTCTATAGCTTTTATGTGTTGGAGTGAGCATTTACAAGATAAATGCATTTAAACATGGATGTGACTCATTTTTGAACAACGATTTGGCATTGTTATACATCAATCGACGTAGCATTTCATATACTTCAATTCTGAATAACAATGCTTTCAACGCGGTAGATAGTTTTCGAGTGTTAGGCGAGAAACTAAAAAAAGTGCCAAATTTGGGGGGGGGGGGTTTGCCTCCCAAAAGTAAGCACAAGCCAGATTTTTCGCAAACTTGTGGAAATCTTTTTTTGTATGCCTAGAGTGGATTTAAAAAAATCCAGCTTTGTATCAATTTTTGTCCACTATGGTCTTTTTTTGGTTAATTCGCCTGGGCTATACATCATATGAATTGATTAAAAACGTACAGAATAGAAAACGAGATCAGCACTACTAATACTATTCACAGGCCAGACAAAATTTATATGCAAAGGAAGCTTAATTCAATTCACTTGAATTAATTCAGTCAAGGAATAAAAATTCAGTGGAAGAAAAAGGTCTAAAGTAGTCAATAATAAAATAATATAAATTCGACAAGATAGTTGTATATTATTTCATAGTTAACAATCATTCCTATACTTTCCTGTTGTCAGGTTTTTTATTATGTGTTTTTTCTTGTTTTTTGACAGCAATGGATCACTTTCGTCCAGATCATTTTAGGTTCGTCTTCTGTGGACTCCACTTGCCACTTCTATTATACATTAATAGTAGAATATCACTATCAGTCATATTTCTCTCAGTAATATTATTTTTTATATACAGCTCAGAGTTATCAAATTACAAATACAAAAATAATATTACTTCAAGATTTCTCAGTGCATATTATAAGCACACCCTATTAACCTACAAAAATTAATCTTACTATAAAAAAAAATGTTAGAACGTCTGAAATTAGAAATAAAATATAATAAATACGAAACCACTTCAGTTTTATGAAGTCAATTAGTACACACTCGACCATCTTTGAAAAATAGTTCTCCAATAGCTTAGATTTGTTATTTTGATTGAAAGCAGACTTCAGAGTGGATTTGGAGACTTTTGTCAATTCTGTCAACTTCAAGGGTCAGATGGCTCATGTCTCCCAGGATGATGAAGGAACTTCTTACATATATAGTGTATTTCTATACTTACATATATATAGTGAGGCCCTGCTGGAGGATCCTAGAACCTTGCATCCTGTCTCTCACCTTCCAATCTTCACAGTTTAGATGTGACCGACCCTTGTCAAGCAAACATTTATCTTTGATCAGTGTGTGGTCTTTTGGGGCCCATTTCACCCCAAACCCAGAAATTATTTGACTAGTTTTGTACCAAAATGCCACGCTTTATGAGATGTCTCACCCCCAGTTCCTTTAAAATCCTGTAGTTTTGATAATGACATCTTGATAATTTTCCATTCTCTTTGAATCAAAACATGCTGTCCAAATTAAGACATAAATCTCACTGAGAAGTGAGATTTCCTTTATAACCGAAGACTATAAAGTTATCAGTGAATTTTTTTGTATAGCCTAGTTCAGGATGTTTACCGTAATTTATAACTTGATATAGTTACTCAACATTGGGCGTTTAATACCAATAGCTTGTTAAAAGTTTGTGAATTATAGCTTTCTTGCTATACGACGTCCAATATTGGACGTTTGAAGATACATAATATCATTAAATAGTACAAAATATCTCCAATGCTTTTTGGCACCTGCAAAAAAATAACCAGAGCATAAATTTATAACTTAATTTAGGTACTGTACTCGGCATTGGAGAGATTTTGTACTATTTAATGATATTAGTACAAAATCTTTCCAATGTTTAGTACAGTACCTAAATTAAGTTATAAATTTAGGCTCAGGTTATTTTTTATTTGTAGGTGTCAAAAAACCTCAAGTTATAAATTAGAAATATATTAGCCGTAGAACGTAAAAATTCTACAAGTTACATTCTTGCATTAGGCATTGTCAATAATTTAAAATGCTGTGTAAAAAGTCAATTAAATGATAATTATTGATGATAAATATTAATTTTAATAATGCTTTAAATGTCGTCAATACACATACAAAATACATAAATTCATTAGGGCTGGCAGTTAGTAGTTTGAAAATTCTTCGTTCAAATAGCTTTTGCTTTTAGCCAGACAAAAGCGTAGAATTTTTTTGCTGGCAACAATCTTCCATTCTCAGGCAGTTCGTTATACAGTATGATCCTAACAGTCATATATTGTAGGGAGTGATAACCGAGTGCCGTAGCAGGTATCTGTGAATTAGAGATAAGCTACGAAACTCCTGGTCATCTTTGTAATGTTGACCGATTGGATTGGCCAGCAAAAAAGACTGTTCTCTGCTGTAAAATCACTTCCCGGTGGTTCGGAACCCACCTGAAACTGTAGGACCAACTCATCAATCACCATCATCCAATCATTACCCACGCACAGGTCTCAGACCTATGTGGGCTTCATCCTCCGAAAAAGAAAGAAAGAAAGAATAAATGGAAATAAATAAAAATCACTAGTCATCGGAGAAACTCCTCGGAATAGAAGAGTGGAAGTGAATGCTTGTTGAAATATTTTAAAAGTTAATGTTCGAGGTGAATGCGAGGTAAAAATGATGATAAAAAATGCCAGATTAGAACAGGAATTGAACCCGTGATCATTGGAGTCAGTTTCAAAAAAAGAGAGGCTCAACTGTGTAGAAGAGATACAACTGAACCGTTTCAGGCATATCGATTTTCAGGCGGTTTTTGCCATCGACGGTGTATTAAATTTTATAAACAGCCCTTGTGTCCTTCCGCAGATAAGTGCGTCGGACGGGGGAATAGAGGAAATAAGATAGCCTTCACTGTGGATAAAGATTAATGACTCGCATAGCGAAACAAGGGTTTGACACTCTGTATAAAAACAAATGGTCAAGAGAAGATTCGGCAGGAGATGCCTCGGCTACTGACTCGTCACTAACTAAATTCACTTTAGCACGCGTACAAACAGGAGTGCGCCGATAAATGGAAAATTCATCATTTCTAAAGTAAGAGGTATCGATTCTAATCTCATCCTCCCCTGTTTTAGAATCGATTGTTGGTTTCTGGGGCGGAAAACTTAAAATTCGGCGATTTTTAGGCCTTGTGAAGCTGGGATTTCTATTCAATTATTACAGCTGATGCATAGATACTCCTAGAAATTCATTAGTTTAGAACATGGGTCTCTAAAGTTTTCAGCTTCAGGGACAACATTTTTACTTCAGTATAAGTTCTGAGTTCCAGAAAAGTTTTCATATTTTTACTATTATTAGTGGCGTAGCTCGAGGTTTAGTTTGTTGGTGGGAGGGGGGGGGGGGAATTTATATAGTGTAGTTGGACTCGGTCCTATATTGGTAAATTAAAGGTACAGTGGGAAGAGCCCTCTAAGAATTCATGAAGATTATAAAATAACCTATAATTAATTATAGGTTAGGTTAATAAAATGTTAAGTTTTAAGTTGAAAATGTTAAAAAATTAAGTGTGATTCGGTACTCCTTATAGCTTTAAAAATAAATCTTCTCAAACCACAAACAGATAAACCATTATCTATGTAGCTCAGAAGCTACAACTCTCTTTTGAAAATGATGAGGAAAAAAGGACCAAATGCCGTTTCACATGTTTTGTCTCTCATGAAAAGCTTAAAAATACTAATGCTACTATAGTAACACTAGTACTGATGTTACTAATGCTGGTGTTACTATAGTAACATCAATATTATGTAGCAGCATTCATTATCATTATTGAGTTTATTAAACACAATAATAAATTTCTCCTTTACTGTAATAATAAATTGATCTGAGCAATGCTGAATGTTGTCAAATCTACTGTTTGTACACAGTATTTCAGAGTTTGAACTATAGTCTTATGATTTGTACACCTTTTTCTCACCGAGGTAGTTAACCATCAACTGCGATATTTTACAAAAGTCACTTGAATATGTGATAGTCAACTCACATGATGCGCGAGTTCATCTTGTTTTAAAGCACTGAAGTAACGTACTGACGACCATGTTATAAAACGTTTATCTTTGGTTGGTATTCTATTTATTTGGTATTGGATTTTGTAATGAGTAGTTTTTAATCCAAAGGTCATTTCACTATCTCAATAAACCTGGAGCAATTTTATTCAATACTAGGCATTTTGACATTTTATTTTAAATTTAAGGACTTGCAGACAAATCAAAACCAGCTCAAATAGCCAAAACTAAAGCAGAAACTACCTTCATCAAGGAGAGCATCAAACTTTTACATAAACAGGAAGACACAAACAATTTGAATTTTCTCAAACTACATCTATTGATCGCACAAAAATACGGCGAAAGTTTCTTTCTTGAATTAGCAGAAACAACAAACACTTGGGTGCAACGAAAACTTAACAAAATTAAACAAAGACACAACAAAAAATACATAACCTTACACCTCCCAAAATAACAATCTGCTCACACGTTTTACAGTAAAACTGTCAACCTAACAAACATAGATTTTACAGATACCGAGCTCAACTTATTGAACAAAGAAATTGACTACAAGTCGTTAAATTTACAATAAAAGTTATTAACAACGTAGATCGTTATGGAACAAGAACTCTAGATATTTTATTACTCACCATTTAGCATCCATAATTTACAAAGGCTGTTTTGAACAGAATTATTATTTTTGTCCTTCACAAAAATACGGCGAAAGTTTCTTTCTTGAATTAGCAGAAACAACAAACACTTGGGTGCAACGAAAACTTAACAAAATTAAACAAAGACACAACAAAAAATACATAACCTTACACCTCCCAAAATAACAATCTGCTCACACGTTTTACAGTAAAACTGTCAACCTAATAAACATAGATTTTACAGATACCGAGCTCAACTTATTGAACAAAGAAATTGACTACAAGTCGTTAAATTTACAATAAAAGTTATTAACAACGTAGATCGTTATGGAACAAGAACTCTAGATATTTTATTACTCACCATTTAGCATCCATAATTTACAAAGGCTGTTTTGAACAGAATTATTATTTTTGTCCTTCACATTTATTACACACATCGCAAATATAATTTTGTAAAAAACCGAAGGTTCTACTGCCATGGTCACCCATGAACAGTTTCAGCGCTTGTGAATTGATATTGTAATTTTACACACTATAGTTAGAACTTCATTGGGGACTTCAATGTCGGAGACTCATCCAGCAATGTTTTTCATGTATTTAAAAAAATAGTTAAAAATTTAATATGAACTTTCGGCTTACTCGTATTGGGAGCTATTTAGTCCTTGAAAAATTTTATAAATTTGTAAATAACGTTTTCTTGATGAACTGAGTTCTTGCAATGTCAACTGGAATGCATCTAAAATTTATAATTATCAAGTCATGTTTATTTTGCTATGACTCGCTATATAAATTTTGTTTTATTAATTGAACTGCTTATTACTCTAGCTTAATCTTTCTGTACGCTACGTGAGCGCAGTACGAAATGCTGTATCTTGATGCAGAGTCCATTGGAATATGCAGATTGGAAGATCTTCTCATGTTGGATCTTTTTTTTTTATTGCTGATGATGCCCACATGAGTCTTAGACTTGTGCGTGGGTAATGAGGTGAATGATTACACATAAATGCCTGACGGTGGAGCGGGATTCTAACCCACGACCGCTTAAACGACAGCAAGCTGAAGTACTAGCCAGTCAACACTGATAAACACCCCTTAAGTTTATCAGTCAACACTGATAAACACACCTAGTCTGTTTAAGAATAGGTCTGTTTAAGAATATAACATATTTTATGCTTTTAAAACATTTTGTCAACTCTTGAATGATTTATTATACAAATTTGTAACACTACTAACATTGTTCCGAGAATTTGCTATGAAAAGTAGAATTTCCGCTCGAGATTTGCGTCTCTTCGGCACTAGTACAACTTTACTTTCAATAATCTGTAATAATAAGTACCGTACCTATATTTTCAACAATAAGTAATTATACTTTTAATAACCTTTCAAGAAGAGAAGTAAAGAAATTTGATTTTTTTCTCTCATGAGTTTCTTCTTTTTCTTGCAGACTTTGAACGGTTCTCATAAATCGAAAATTAATTTTCACTAGTTTGCAAGAAGCTTATAAGAGAGAAATCAAATCTCTTTACTATAGAACTGCACTTGAATATCTTCTTTAAATTACCTCATTCCCCCCACAACACAGTGATGCTGACATAAAAAATTCTATGATATTTATTCAATTGGCATTAATATTGTTCAATGTACACTGCAGAACTCGAATACAAAATATATTATTACAAAAGCAAAAAAACAGTACAATATATTGAGTATCAATACGATCCTCCAACAAAGATAATAGTAAATGAAATGGTTGTAAAAACAAACTTTGGGCTATAGATGAATTAACGAAGAAATAGATAGCTATAAAATAAAACGAGTAGGAAATAAGATGAATGAAATGAATATAAAATAATATTACAGACAAATGAAAGTAGCCTATAGTTCCACTATGTGTTATAATAAATTATGTATTACAACCTTTTTAGAGATTTTTTATGAAAGAAATGTTTTGTGCTTTTGACTAATAAAAATTATTCATTCATTCATTCATTCATATATCTGTAGGCAGAAATACTCATTATTATTACAGTTTATAACAAAATACTTTATTATTTACAATATTTGCAAAATACAGTACGCAATAATTCACTTATTTACAAAATAAGCCTACGCAATAGGGCAATGTTCAGAAAAATGCCCCAAGCTCGCGACACGAAGCAGAGTCAACTTCGGCAATCCTCGGCTAAGTTCGGCTGTATCCGTTTCTTGTTTGGTTCTGCCTGCACGCTCGCGCTCAGACAGCGGACGCAAGATTCAACTTGTCAGTTTACGGCAAGCCGCGCTCTTCTGTGTATGGATGTTGTTTAGGTCCCGGATTTGTTGCGATAGTTCACCACGTGTTTTCGGAATAATTACGGTTTTGTGAAATTTGTACCCAATAAACTGAGAGTATAAACTGTGAGTTGCTTTTCATTAACTGTCATTGTTTAATTTTAGAGGTAGTGCAATAGCTAGAAATATGGGCTATTCACATAAAGATTTTGAAATGTTTGGAAAAATTAAATATCTTATAGCATCATGAAAAAAATGATAGACTTAATCTGAATATTGTCAAAAACTATTTCTGAAAAAATGTCATTGTTTTGAAGGCCTATTGCCAAAAATCAAGAGTCAGGTAGGAATTTTCTAGTGTAAATGTGTTGATACCGGTATAGAAAATTCAAGTACTGTAGTTTATTTAGGCTCACTACTGTATGATGAAAACTCCTCTAAATAGCTCTTGTAAATCAATTTCAACATTTTCTAACCTCGAAAACCTGATAATTATATTTGCGATGTGTATAATAATTATATATAAATTAATGTGAAGAACAAAAATAATAATTCTGTTCAAACAGCCATTGAAAATTGTTTTCTGAATGGTGAGTAACAAAATGTCTAGTATTGAATAAAAGGACTCCATGTTTATTGAGATGGTGGAATGACCTTTGGATTAAAAACGACTTACCATATTACTTTATTTATTTATGAAAAATGCAATGAAACAAAGATGCAACAGGCTATCGCACACAACTGCTTTCTTCACAAATTTTCTACACTGAATAATCTGAATGTTAGGTTATGTCAATTTTTACTTGGAATTTTACTTTGAGTACAATGACCAATTCTTTCTATTTGACTTTATATTTCTTAATTCAATTAATTTAGAAGTACACTCATAAAAAGAGGCACTGACATAGTCCAATCCAATAGACGAAAGAAAGTAGACATAATTTTGATTGTTGTTTGAATTTGAGAGCCAAAAATAGAAATCAAAACATGGGCCTTTTTATTTCAATTCAGTAGCGTAACTAGGAGTTCAATATGGGGGTATGGTAATTGATTTAGTGTGGGGGATTCTAGGCAGTTCATAATAAAAAAGGGAAAGATGGAAGGGAAATATACTTGTGCGTGGCTTAACGGGAATCGAGCCCGTAACCGCAGTAGTGGCACTCAGTCAGAGATAAGCGCTCTATCTGATTACACACACCATTGTGGGTCTCGAGAGTCGATTTGAAAATTATTTTATCGAAACTATTAATCTTAACGTTGGTTAAAAGTAGAATGATTTGTAGCGTATTGTCCCAATTAGTTGAGTAATTTTATACAGTAAAATGAAGACTTATTTGAATTTATGACTAGTACAAACTGAATTAATTTAAGTTATTGCTTGAATTAATGTAATACAATAATTGACAGTAGTTTAAGTATGACAGAATGTGTAGACTAATTTTTTATAATCAAGTCTACAAGTCAGTAACCGTTTATGTATGTAGGTTTATGTATGTAGTAGCTTAAAATATAGATTTATCAAGATCCTGAAATAAAATTTGGGAAAGCTAAATAAACTAATTTTCACGAATAATAATATAATGCGTAGATCGTTAGTTTCAATTTTATTGTCTCCAACAATTTTCGAAATTCAGTGAAATGTATTGCAAGTATTCCTTATTGAAGAATTCTTTATCAGGCGGAATTGAGACTAGAGACTTTTCTACCAATCAGCCACTAAATGCTTTAAAAATAAAAATTTATTTATTATGCATAACATAATTATGTAGCATATATTACTAAACTGATAATCATAAAATACTCCAATTATTTGTAGTTCTTTGACTATGAAATATTGAGTGAGTTCTAATTGACTGAGTTATTTTGGAGGATTATGTAGGCTGTATTATCCTCTTTTATTATTCGGGTGCTTGCACAGCACTTGCATAATACTGTACTTAAAGATAATCGCAATCGCATTATTAAATTCATGATGTGGAATGATATAGGTCTACATATTGAAGGGAAGTGATAGCAGAGTGCCGTAGCAGGTATCTGTTCAATCAGAGATAAGCTACGAAACTCCTAGGCGCTCTTTGTAAGGGTGTCCGATTTGATTGGCCAGCAAAAAAGACTCTGTTCTCGGCTGTAAAATCACTTTCCGGTAGTTCGGAGCCCACTTTTTACTGTAGGACCAACTCATCAATCACCATTATCCAATTCATTACCCACGCACAGGTCTCAGACCTATGTGGGCTTCATCCTCCGAAAAAAGGGAGCGTGAATACTGTAGACCTACCAGCTACACAAGTTTTTGATTTTGCGATTAAGTTTTTTCATGGTGATTATCATCGAGTATTGGATGCTTCATTATTGTGCTAGAAACCTTACACGTATTATATACTATTAATTAATAAATAGTCACTGAGCTCTAATCTAGTGATAACCGAATGCCGTTTATAGGAACCAATTTATGTACTAGTTAGAAACAAATATGGCGGCTCTGGTAGCGCAGTTGGAGTGCTTGTCTGTGACAAGATGAGGTTCTGTCTGGCTTCGTTTCTTGCAGCCTTGGGTTCGAATCTCGTTCAGCCATGTTTCTCATCATTCACCCATTCACCTCATTACCCACGCACAAGTCATACTCATGTGGGCATCATCCGCAATTAAATTTTTTTATAGTAACTGATCTGCCATTCGTCCTTTCTGAAGTAGACTGTAGACAGGTTCTCAAAATGATGTTCTGAATATTTCTTTGTAGTGGCGAAGGTGATATTGTGGAAGGTATCCATAATGAATAATAAGACGAAATTGTCACAACCACATTTATTAAAACTTTGAGAAACTAGTTTCGGTAATGGTAAAACAACCGAAACTAGTTTCTCAAAGTTTTAATAAATGTGGTTATGACAATTTCGTCTTATTACGGTATTCGCTTTGAATATTAGTTGAAACTGGAGCTTTGTGGTGCAAATTAAAGGATTGAAATTTAGATTTTTTAAAATTTCTGTTTCCTATTTATTTTGAATTTAATATTCTATAGTTCTTTATTTCACCAACCGTGGCCTCCCCTTGCACACGTGTTATGCCCTTCTGGCCATCTACAATATTAGGGTGATATCAAATCGTATTACTACGCATTACACGCGGCTCCTATCACGTGTGAAGTGGTCCTGATGTGGGTATCTCTCTCCTACTCCCTCACACTCACTCTCACTCTCTCCCTTAATCACTCTCTCTCTCTCTCTCTCTTGAATACTCTCTCTCATCCCTTCTCATCTCCTAATCATCATGCTTAATGTCATCGGATATCACCGGGCTTATAATTAAGCGATCGTTGATGGTTGGTCTAATCCCGACCAAATCCGTTTATGCGACGCACAAGTGCTAAGCAACGGCATTATCCTGCTAATTATTAATGCAGGGACAGTCGGCTTAATGAAAATAGCAAATTCATTCGATAATCGTTGGTAGTTTCAACCTATTTACCAACCAATCTAACCTGCTAACAGCTTGCTAAATATTTAACTCGTTCCGGTCAGGTCTAGGGGTTGGGTTCATTGTGATAGTGACTGTGGATACTGTAAAGGAACGTTTTATAGTTTAGTACTATGGTGTGCTCAGTACTCTAGTATATTCGTACATTTAACTTGTCCATGAAGTCTGTAAGAATAGATTTTCAACTAATTATCCTGTGAAGAAAGAGTGTTGACATTTTTGTGAAATGAGAAACTGTTATTTAAAAATTAATTGAAGTAAAATTCTTATTCATTTGGAAATAAATATACTTTGGAGTGGGAATGTGGAGGAATTCATGTAAAGTGAGATTATATATTCATCTAATTACTAAAAAGTGTTGTTTCCAAGCTCTAGCATTAACCAAAAAATTTAATTTATCTATTACTAATTGACTATTTATAATTTACAAAAGAGTTTCCAACTGTTCTTTACGATCAGTTGCTTACTCTGCATATTTCATATTGATTTGATTCATAATAGATATGTTCAAATGGTAGTAAGCTAAACAATAGTTGTCTTCAACGTTGAATTAATATTAACTTTTCAAGTGAATTAAACGACTTGCAGTCAAATTTTATTTAAAATAAGTAGTATTTCACTTTGACTGCAAGTCGTTTAATTCACTTGAAAAGTTAATATTAACAACGCAGTTCGTCATGGAACAAGAAATCCAGGAGTTGAATTAATGCGACAAAAAGTTCGTTTCATAATGTCGGTCATATTTCCCAGTTGATATTATTTTTATGAAGGAAAAAAGCACACTCTATGACTCTTTTAGAAGATTGATCGTGGCTTCTATTTGTCGTTGTTAATTTCTATTGTACATAGTGCACGAATATGAATGTTAATACATTCCACGCACAACCTGTACTTCAACCAATGATTGAGCTATTGTAATGTAGATTGGTGTAAGCTGTACTACAGATATATACTCTGAGAAGTTGACTAGCCTATATAATAGTTCATAGTTGTTGAAAAGAACAATATGTCTTTTATAATATTTTTTTACTCAGAGACATTTTAAAGTAATTTTGCAGTTCAACATTTAGTTTTATTAATAATGAAATTGAAATTATTCTTTGGATAGACCTCAAATGCTCAAATGCTTAGTGTATCAATGCCTAGACTGGTGGATATAGCATAATAGAGTTGAAAGGTGTAATGAAAAATTCAATATTATGAATGATAGTGCTAATTGGTTTAAAAAGCTGCTGCAATCAAACAAAAAAACTATTGCTTATGAAAAATTGACAAGCAATTCAGAATTGATACCAAACATAGAACCCTCAATTCTCAGTTGTAACCAGACATTTATTTGAGCCTGACTCCTCATATTTTCACTTCCATTGTCTTCTTGAACCTCTTCTTAGCTGAATTTCATATAGACCGAGAAAGCTAGATTAATTTTTTGAATGAGATTGTGAAATTGATATGATAAATTATGATTTAATATTATTCTCATTCAGTCAAATTTGTTGGGTTTTTAAAAAAATGTCACATTGTTTGAATTGTGTGGCTGATTCCATCCAATCCTTGTTGAGCTGAATTGATATTGATATTCTGATTACTATGAATTTCAAATTCCTTTTTATTAATTAATTTATCAAGTTAATACAATCAAATTAAAGTGAGAAAACAGCAAGCTTTTCAGACTGCATCCTTTACAAAATTAATCTTTGTGGGAAATCTTTACTGGAAATGTTGACAAAATAATATAGGCTATAATTTGAGTTTCTACCAGTAAAGGAATTTCATTACCAAGATAAATTTGTTATTGATAGAATTTTTTACTATAGTAATATTTTTAGCTTTCGAACCGAAAATATACAGTTCAAAAGTGTTCAGTGTTTCTTGTATTATAAATCTACACATGATAATACGTGAATGTATATCATTCTTTTCCCATAAATAATAACATTATGTAAAAAACCAATTAATTTATTTTTTATGATGAATAGTTTATAATCTATCAGTTCTTTTGAAAATTGTTCTGAATGATAACTTCTATGAGAATTTTTGTATTATGTTTTGGTGTTTTTATGTTTTCTACAAAAAATTTTGATTTCTGGGTAAAGAGTGTAATGAGGAATACATTATTTATCTACTCTTATTCCTCTATTTATCAATATATACGATTTTGATCGAAGTTTTTCAATTTACTTACGCTCACAAGTGAATCGTTGAGACTAATAAGAAATAAATTTATCATTTTTTTAATTTTTTTGTACATTGATTTTAATTGATGTTTTTAATTTGTCTATGTTCACAGGTAATAATCGAAGACTAACGATTGAGTTGATGAGTTGGGCTTGAAGTGGGGGAAGTGGCTATGTAAATGAGTGAGTGTGAGTGGTATGTGAGTGTTGAACATGCATCTGATATGGCTGTGCCTGGCTGTCACCAGTCAACTATCTCCGCTACTTGAGGGGTCTGCCAAGGTGTTTGCTGCCAAAGCGCCATCAAATACTGACTGTGAGTTACCACTAGATTATTCACTCGTATTAGATCAGAATATTTTATAAAATATATTGTATGCTAATACATAAGTCAGTAAGCAAAAGAGATTTAGTCACAAAAAATACAAAAAGATGCATTCCATTACAATTCAAAATCCCCTAAAGTCTATCTTTCTATTTGTATTCATGTAAGAACTCTTAATAAATATTATCTAGATAATTCAGAAATAAGTGCCCACATAGGTGTGCAGTCCATTGTCCAATTCTCAAATCAGTTGAAATTAACAATAAATAGTAAAAAATGCCAATACCTTCAATTCAAAAACAAACATAATTCAAATGAAGATAGGGCTATAAACGTGTTTGTAAACGATAATCAACTAGACCAGGAAGAAAACATTGCATTTCTAAGAGTTTTGTTGGATAGAGTTTCACCTGGGCTCTATACATTGAGAAAATATGTGAGAAAATATGTTGTAAAATTTCATCTGGGATATTGTCCTGCGACAGCTCGCTAGATTGAATGACAAAAAGGTACTTTTTACAGCTTACCGTGGGCTCTTACTGTCACATATTAGGTATGCTATCTTAGTAAGGGATAATTCATCAAAACTAAACCTTGATAGGGTGTTTAAGATCCAAAAGAAAGCGGTTAGGTGTATAGAAAGAGTAAATAGATTAGATTCATGTACGCCGTTGTTCAAGAGATTTGGTCTCCTAACTGTACCCTGCTTATATGTGCATGAAGCTACTTTATATGTAAAAACGAATGATATTAAACAAAATCTTGACGTACACGATTATAATACAAGAAGTCGAGGAGATTATCACTTGATGAGTCACAATAGTAGCTTATTCAAACAAAAAACGAGTTTTATTGGTAGGAAGCTCTACAACAAGCTACAGCAGTTTTTAAAGAGTCTTGAAAATATAAAGATATTTAAAAAACAATTGAAAAAATGTTTAGTTGATGAAGCTTTTTATAGTGTACAAGAGTTTCTTTCATATCAAAATATGAGTTTCTTCATATCAAAATGAGGTGAGCCTCACCTCAACTAATTGATGTGGTAATTATGGTAACTAGTGTATAAGGTAGTATAATTGTTAATCTGTCTTTTCTAATACTCCTTAACTGGAGTCTCCAAGACGTAATCTACAAAAATGATATTTTGTCGAATTACTTGAGAGGAACCATTATTTATTGGATGCAACGTTTGAAGCTTTTATTATTCAGTTGCCTAGGGAGCTTGTTAATAAATTTAGTAGCCGTGTTGACAGTACTATTGTCAACCTTAAACAATGTATTCCGGGCTCCAAGAGATTGAATTGATCTTTTTGAATAGAAGTGTATAGCTCTCCTCATTTCTATGTTATCTAGGTTGGATTTAGGGTACAGTCATTCAGTTGTATTACTGGATTATTCAAATTTGTATTCAAAGTCTTAAATTGAAGAATACTCTAAGTGTAATAATGTTAACAATTATAAAATTTGCATCTCGCAACTAAAGAATTGAATTAATGACTGGAATTATTTTGAACAATCGACTAAACTTAATACAATTTGTAAGTCGTTAACTACAGTAATATTTGAGTTAAGCTCAGATTAAAAAAATTGTAAAACTAGCCCAAAACACGTTTTTCAAGTTTGAAGTGGATGAATTCTATTAGATATTGTACAATGAACCTTTATTCTTCCTACAAAAACTTGTAAAGGTTTTAATTTCGAAGAAAGTGCTAAATAACCCAAAAGCAAAAAAAAACCCAGATTTCATGAAATTTGTTGAACCAAAACACACTAGTTTTGCACAGTATGCTGTTTTTATTGTAATCCTAGTTTTAGGAGAAGTTTAGGGGGTCACATCATCAACTCCCTCGATACACCTTTTGCTCAAAATACCAGAGCGAATGTCAGTTGAACTGCATGTGTGTGTTTTGAGTAATAGGCCATGGTAGAGCAGTATGGGAATTGGCAAATTATCGTTGTACACTAGTAATGCGCACTATAGTCAACCTACCTTAATTATATTGTTGAATTTCGTTGATATTTCATCGTTTAAAAACCGCAGAGGGAACAAAGTTCGAGGCTATCTCTGCATTGAGTTGCAAAGCTGCAAATGTGCGGTGGATGGTTGGATTGTTGTATTTCGTGTTGGGGTTGGGTGGGGGAGGGTTAAGGTAAACGAGAAGGTGAGGAGGAGTAGGAGGAAGAGGTGGTAGCAGGAGAGGAGGATAAGAGGAGAGGGAGGAGAAATGATGTTAGAAGTTAGATTTTATTAAATTTCCCCTGGGTATGCCAGGTAGGCTTTTCTGAGTGATGCAGTGGTCTCGATATTGTGCTAATCACAAAACCGATGCCCATGTACATTTATGTGTGGTTGAAACGCACTTATGCGTGGAGAAAATTGAGTGCAATCACGTTTAGTTGAGTAGGCCTACGTTTCTCAATCATCCAAACGGTGGATCAATGGAACCGATAGGATAACTATGAGTATCAACTCAATTTATTGGTAAAAGTGGAGTTGTTTTATCCACATATAATTTTAAACTGTAATTTTTGGCTGTGCACTGAAGTTTTGAACCAATAATGTCATTGTGCTTCAACAGCTATAGTTAATAGACTAGTTTTGGCAAAACTACATTAATGATGACGCTAATTCAACACAAACTCTTAAAAATTCAATTAATAATATACAAGTAACATATTACGCTAATGTTTTCCTAAAGATGACCAATTCATACACAGCTTTTATACAACAAATTCATGTCAAACTTTTAAAAATTCACTAAATAACATTTCAGAAGAGAGTCTGGACAATTCTATATTAAAGATAACGCTAATCCTCACCCTAAAACATGTATTTGACTGCTCTTAAAACAAGATGCTATAGAGCAGGCAGATGCATACACTGTTCAGGTTAGCATTTGCGTTATCGTACGCATATAGTTTTGTCCAGACTCTCTATTGAAATGTTATGTAGTGCATTTTTAAAAGTTTGAAAAGAATTTGTTGTGAAAAATCGGTGTTTGAATTAGTCATTTCCAGGTTAGCATTCGCATATTTTACTTGTATGTTATTAATTGCTTTTTTAAGAGTTTGTCATGAATTTGTTGCGAAAAATCATTGTTTTAATTAGCCGCTATTATATGGGGCAGTGGTGGTCCAGGATAATTTTTAAGGAGTAGCTACTGGTAAAGAGTGTGCTTCTGACCGGGATAGTCACCTCCGCTATTTTCAGCTCCCACATTTTATCAAATAATAAATACACATTAACCATTCGCACCTCATTGCAAAGGATAACATTCTTTGTAGTGGCGAAGGTGATATTGTGGAAGATATCCATAATGAATAATAAGACGAAATTGTCACAATCACATGTATTAAAGATATAGAGATACTAGTTTCGGATGTTACTCCATTATCAATCTCAGACAAACCCAAACCCGTTCGTCTGAGATTGATAATGGAGTAACATCCGAAACTAGTATCTCAATATTTTTATTAAATGTGATTGTGACAATTTCGTCTCATTATTCATCAAAGGATAACATTTAAATAGCTTGATAATCGCTAGAATTAAAAGGAACAAAATCTTGAGCAAAGGTTGAGTGAATAGAGCAGGGGTGAAATCATTGTACAACTCAATACTTCATATTATCATAAGTTCTCTTATCATTACCAACTATGGAGAAAATTGCATGGTGATTTGCCGAAACTTTAACGTTCTAATTGATATAAATTCTCCACATACACACCTCTATCCAAAAATTATTCATCGTGTCTTAAGGTTATAAACTTTCAACACATTATTCACGTCTGCGTTATCACCAGTAATTTTCGCAGAGTGATTTACAAAATATGCGTTACTTGATTATGGAAACCCGTGGTGTTCTCACCCTTTCTCTCACACACTCTTTCTCTCTTCTTATTCTCTTATTGTCGATAACCATGTAGGCTTTCGCGAGGTCAAAAGGTCAAACGTAATTTATTTCTTACCTGCTCGCTTACTTACCAACACGTATCAATGATTTATACCTCATGGGATACTCATACTCAATAGATTTATTGCACCATAAATATTGCACAATCATTTCAGATTAAATATTTTGAAATAATGCTTTAATACTTTTCCAAATTTGGTTTTTCACAGTCTTTTTTCTGATTGAAAATCGGTATTTATGTTTTTTCTAATGGCTTGAAATATGTTGGTTGTTGTGCTTCAGCTTATAGCATTGGTTGCTTATTTATTCTTCCTAGAAAAAGGAAGACAAGAAATTGAAAATTCAAAATTGAAAATAAATATAATTGGTGAAGTTATAAATTTGTTAGTAATAATGGAAAGCAGTGACTGTTATTTGATGCTTTGACATTAAGTTCAATTCTTGCATTAGTTGGTAAGTTCATGGGAGCCTTACCGGTAAACGGTAAATGTTACCGGTGGCACCTGACTGGTCTATTCAAATCGTTTAACGTCTATCAATTTGGATACACCAATCAGACGCCACCGGTACCATTTACTGATTACCGGTAAAGCTCCAATGAACTCAATCATTGATAGCCTTCAAATATTGTTAGTTGTGTCATTTGGAGGGTTGTTCATTCATCTTTCCTAAAAAAAAATGAAAATTCAAAGTTGGGATTAAAATAAGATTGTTTGTTTTTTTTCAAGCAATTGCAAAAGCAAAGCAAAATTGCTTTGAAATTACTGTTACTTGTTGCTTTGACATCAAGTCTGAGTCTCTATCTTGCATAAGAAGTAATAAATTTGGGGAAATTAATCATTAATCATTGCTTGATTAGCACTTAAATACTATATTCTATGCTAGTATTAGGGTTTATTTATTAAACATGGTAAAACAGGATTTCCAGTCCAATACTGCCTCCTTTACAAGTATTTCATACGTAATAATCTTCAATCCTATATACTTATCCTAAGATATAGAATAATAGACTTAATCCTAAACTGAAAAACAAAGTTCATGATCAGAAACAATTTAAAATAGGAGAGTTGGAGTATTACAAGATAATATTCAAAAACCTAAAACAGTAATAAACTCATCAACTGAAAAACAATATTTATGATCAGAGGCAATTCTTAAAAGAGGAAAATTAAAGAAAATTCTAATAAATAGGACTTTGTAAACACAATGAGAATACTCTCTTTCTCTCTTCTCTCTCTCTCTCTCTCTCTCTTTCACACACACACACGCACTCACACACAGACATATACATATACTTTATCGCTTTAAACCAAGTATAGTTAGTACCTTTGTATTGTGCAGATCTTTGCCAGCCGTTGTGCGAACAAGAACAGAAGGCATAGCGCTCAACATAGAATTGGATAAGCGTTAATTAAGCCCGTGCTTAATTGGAAGCCGTTTTGAGGCAAGAGAATACAGGCATTCTGTCGTCTGTCTGTCTGTCTATAGTCTGCCGGTTGTCTGTCTCTGTCGGTCTAGTCTATCGTTTGTCGCGCGTATTGTGTTTGTTGAAAGGAGACAAATGATTGGCGAATATATTCGACGATGCTCGGGCGATCTCTGTTTTGAGTTGGAATTGACTGGAATCAGTCAGCCAGTTAGACAGGTAGCAGTCATTGATGACAGGGCAGGTGTGTGAGTGGTTGACAGGCTTAATAAACGGCTATAAAGTGTGGGTGAGGTGAGGAATTGTGGAGGAAACTGGGGGATGAGAAGGGTAATGAGGAGAAAGAAGAGGAAGAAGAAAAAAAGATTAGATTTTCTTAATTCATGTAAATCTATAAGAAGTCTGCATATGAGTGATTAAAAGCGAAAGCTATTGTCACCACAAAGATTTCATCTACTATAGATGTAGAGTTTTTAACATTGTGTTGAAAACATGAACGATTGTCATTTCGGTAAAGTTAGTTTGCAGTAATATTAAATAATGACGTATTTGTAATACTAACTACTGTAATGAGAATTTGATGCAATTACATGAAATGAGTGAAGTTTGGACAAAAAAAAGAAGAAGAGTAAGAAGAATAAGCAGGAAGAAGAAGAAGAAGAGGAGGAGATGGAAGAAGATATAGAAGGAGAAGAAAACAAAGAATAGGGATGGAGAAGAAGCGGGAGGAAAGGAATAAAAAAGAAGTAGAAGAAGAATGAGAAAAAGAGGCGGTAGAAGATGATAAAGGAAAAGAAGAAGAAGAAGAAGAAGAAGAAGATAATGGAAAGGTGGAGAATGAGAAAAGGTTGTTGATATGGTTAGAAGGGATTAATATGTATGAAAAAGGTTGGAAGGAGGAATCGGTGAAGGATAGACAAGGCTAGCAGATTCAAAAAATGTTCAATAACTATTATTACGGTACTCTAATACAGTGTTTCCCAAACTCAGTGGGTCCAAGGACCATACTTGAAAATCACCTTGTATATTATTTATTTAATTTTTAAATAAACCATGAGCCTACAATTTCAGCATTATAATATTTTTCCAATTTGAAGTGATCCTATATTTTGCAATATTTGAATATCACCGTTTATCATTAAAGAAGATTTTCGCTTTTGGTATTCTATCCATGAAAAATATCAGAAACATATTTTAAAACTTCTGAATCAGATGCTCTCCAAACTTATCAACAACCGCTATTGTGGTATAATACTGCTTTTCTCCAAATGTCAAGAAATGTTTGAACATTGATTTCTAAAGTAGAAAGTTGCAGCGACACCTACCTCTTTATGTGGCTGCCAGCATTATTATTTGTTGATAAGCGCACGCACGCACGTGCTCACTCACACACATTCAGTACATAAAATGGCGGCGTGTACATGAAGCTCATTCGTCGCCTGTGAGCCACTCAAACTTTTCCCGGCGTTTTTCTTCGGATGCGTTTTCCGGTGAAGAGACTTTTTACTGCCGTGAAGTTTGATTACAACGTTCACCATCACAAACTTGAAGCGGCGCGTCAAAACTTTTAACAGCTCAAACGGAAAAGGGAAAAAGGAGCAAAAAAAGAAGAAGAAGGAGAAGACGAGGAAGAAGGAGATGAAGAGGAACGCAGAGGAACGCAGAGGAACGACAAGAGAGAGACGAAGAAAAAAGAGAAGTGATGATGATGATGAAGAAGAAAACTCTACTGTAAAAAAGTGTGTGAGGAAAATTTTGCGCGTCGAGTTGAAAATAAAATTATATCAACTGGCTGATTCTCATTTGGAGGAAAAGCTATTTCCTTGGCGAATTATTATGCCACTGCTGCAAAACTGGTGGGCAATTGATGCCGCGCTCCTCTTCAGTGCTTCCATTTTTCTCGGCTTTTCCGCCTGCTGTACTGCGTGAAAAACTATTTTTCAAATCTTCTTGCATAGAATTCCCTGAAGTGGCGTTTGAATATATAGAGAGCGGTAATAAACTTGAGTAACAAACGCAGAATGTTCTGTTAAAAGTGTGATCATTATTTCTGTTGGGCGGCTTGACGAAAAGAGAAGTTTACGACCTCACAAAATGTGGGAGTGACAACCTTGACATGGATCATATTAATTCTATTAATTAAAAACAACAATTACGCTTTCGATATCATACAAAATATCACTGTTATCCTCTAACACGTATTTAATAGTATTCATACCTTGCATTCCGTATCTAATTATAAATAATAATAATTTTCCTACAACTGCTCGTAAAGTAGTTCTTTATGTACTGAAAACTAATTGTAAAATACCTCTTTACTGCTCCGCAAGTGGTAATAGTATATTACGTTACAAGTGCGGGAAATGGTGTTTAACATACGAGTATGATAAGTTAACGCACGAGACGAAGTCGAGTGCGGTATTATCATACGAGTATGGTAAACATCTTCCCGGACGAGTTACGTACGATATTTTTCGTCATACAAGTCTAAAATAGCAGATAAGTTGAAATAAGAAACTATAAATCATTGTTATACAAACATAACCTCAACACACCAACTCAAGGTGAAATGTGGCAATAATGGTTCTAGATCAGCTGATCTAGCTTTCGAGCAAATGGTTTTTCAGTGAAGTGGTAGCCACAACCACCCATAGAGTGCGGTAATAATCATTTGATGATTTTTACCACACAGTGTACGGTAATAATCATCAAATTACATCAGCTGTTTTTGATTTCTGTAAACAGCTGTTTACCACATTGATTGCTTGACTGGTAAACTGTCCATAACCTACAAGTATGACGAAAAGTACTTTACGCTCGCCAGCTGTTTTCTTTACGCTTCTGTTTTAATTTTGATGCCTTCTCATTGGTGGATCACGGAATCCGTGAAATTCACATAACCTCAACAATGGCGAACGCTAACCAAATCCGCGCATGGTCTGTGATGTTACAAACTACAAGATTTTATTGTCTTGGAATCCAGAACTGCAGTTGTAGGAAAAATATTGTATGTAATTCGTGCGTGAAGCTTCTTTATCGCTCTCGCAAAATTACTGCGCTCCGCTATGCGTCCAACTCATAAATCACCATCATCCAACTCATTACCCACGCACAGGTCTCAAACCTATGTGGGCTTCATCCTCAAAAAAAAAAAAAAAAAAAAAAATGTTTTGGCTCGAGCAATAAAGTCGCGCTTTACGCTCTTAATACATAAATAACTATTTCATCACACTCGTACATATTCTCCACTTTACCGAGCATTGAATTGACGTCTGATTACAGAAAGAACAGCTGATTTTCATTACCGCATCCTTTTTTAGTGCGGTAATGAACATTACCGCATTCCAACTGAATCAGAATTTGGAAAAACAGCTGATCTCAGTAGAATTTTTAGTACTTTTTTGCTGTGATGGATTTTGAGGTGATGTTTGCTTGTTATACTTGCTCAAAGTTTATCTTTTCTTTATATTTTAGACTAGTATGACGGAAAATATCGTACGTAACTCGTCCGGAAAAATGTTTACCATACTCGTATGGTAAACACCATTTCCCGCACTTGTAACGTAATATACTATTACAGGTATTCCCCTTTTGCTACAATTACCAAGGGAATGAACGAGATTCAGCCGATTATAAATAAAATTCCGTCAATTGAAGACAGCCAGCTCAAGGGGCCATGTGTACCAAGTGTCATAAATAAAAGGCTGTCATTGGTTGGCTTAATTTCGATTAATTTCTCCATCCCAGCTTAGAATTTCCGAAACAATCCATCATAAGAAATTTATAATAATCAAAATTCATCTTTTTAGTTGCTATTAGAACTTCAACTCTTTTCTTACCCCCTGAAATCCGAATACTACGCAATACTCCGGCAGCCTTTTTTTGCTTCGATTTCTTCCTTCCTTGCTTCGTCTTTTCGGAGCCAAAAATAACTTCCGACACCCTACACCATTCAACGACATTTGTCTTTTTGCCCTTTCTACTACATCCATCTGTCTTATCATTCCAATTCTCTGTCTCTCTTCAAATATATTTTGTAAACATATATACATATATACCAACAGACCACATTTCTGCCGTCACCGCTTATATTGCAGCAAACTTCCCGTTCGACTCCCTTCTTATTTGAGAATTTTTTCTTATTTATATCAGCCATAATTAATACAGGCGTCTCTGTTTGCCCCCACGCCACCATTGACAGCTTTATTTCACGGCTTTCTCGTTACACTGAAAGATGCCGCTGCACCCCTCTCTTGTTTATTTCTGTCTTCCGCTCCCTGAATTATAAATGCAGTCGTAACCATTGTGAGCCGCGACTTTTATTGGACATTCAATGAACTCGATTTCTTCTACGCATTTTAAACGATCGATATCGCTTTTAAACAATTTGTTCAATATTTTGCATCCATTGCAATAGCTTTTAACAAATGCCTGGAAATTTTACATTTGTTTAACAAATGAATTAAATTGACTATTGTTGTTTATTTCGGTCTTCCGCTCCCTGAATTATAAATGCAGTCGTAACCATTGTGAGCCGCGACATTTATTGGACATTCAATGAATTCGATCTGTTCTACGCATTTTAAATGTTCGACATCGCTTTTGAACAATTTGTTCAATATTTTGCATCCATTACAATAGCTTTTAAAGAATGCCTGGAGATTTTACAATTGTTTAACAAATGAATTAAATTGACTTGGTTAAACTATACAGTTTAAATAAACTTGTCACAGACAAGCGCTCCAACTGCGCTACCAGAGCTGCCAGTTTGCCGCCATATTTGTTTCTAACTAGTACATAAATTGGTTCCTATAAAGGGCATTCGGTTATCAATAGATTAGAGCTCAGTGACTATTTATTAATTAATATTTTATAATATGTGTAAGGTTTCTAGCACAATAATGAAGCATCCAATAATCATCGATGATAATCACCATGAAAAACTTAGCCTAATCGCAAAATCAAAAACTTGTGTAGCTGGTAGGTCTACAGTATTCACGCTCCTTTTTTTCGGAGGATGAAGCCCACATAGGTCTGAGACCTGTGCGTGGATAATGAATTGGATGATGATGATTTATGAGTTGGACCTACAGTTTTAGATGGGTTCCGAACCACCAGGAAGTGATTTTACAGCAGAGAACAGAATATTTTTCGCTGTCCAATCCAATCGGTCACCCTTACAAAGAGCGCCCAGGAGTTTCGTAGCTTCTGATTGAACAGATACCTGCTACGGCACTCGGCTATCACTTAGTTATAACTGTTAACCGGAGGAGTTATGACAAACTTGAACGATAAATTAGTGACCAAGAACTTCCAGGAGAAGTAGTCTCCACCAATAAAGGCTATACTTTTTTTATTAATTTTTTTCTAAGAGAGAAAGGCGAAATCTCTAAATTGATAGATTGGGTATGAACAGGTTTTGGTTGATATTCCAGTCTAGTTCAATTATACAAATGTAAAAATACTATCAAAATAATCAATATCATGTAATTTCATATAATGGTATTTCATTCTTCATTCTCCATTCCTGAAATTTTATAATAAAATCTGGATTCTTCACTTAATCCTCGAACTTTACTCCAATGACATGGAATGTGAGTGAATTCCTGTGCTTTCATGCAGAACCTATTTAAACGGTCTTCTGCAATAAACTCATATTTATAATAACTTTCTTATCTCCAGCACTTCTTATAAAGTTTGTTATACAATTGTTGGTATATTATTGGTAATTATTGGTATATTAAAATACTATAATAATTATTCTATGTTTATTTATTTTATTCAATAATGTCAGTAGTATGCTACTCCAACATGGACAAATCATCCAAGCGGGAATTGTTTTTTTATTCATTAAAAATTGCTTGTATGACGTTTTTTTATAATTTTTGAATAGAGAAGAATTTTAATTTAAAAAAATATATCTCCGTACTGTAAATGAGAACCAGCAATGTTGTTGATTTGATAATTTTGAGTTGTTGATGATTGGAGAACTGGTCTTTGTCAACACAACCGTTAAACTGTCAATCCTTTTATAAATTTCGACTTTGAATCAGTAAAACAATATAGGACCTGTCCAAATTTTTATTCATGTCTTCGAATAAAACAGTAGGCCTAATAGAGTGAACTGATAACTCCTTTACTTATCACACAATAAACCTAACTAAAACTTTTAGAGCTATTAAAATTTCAACCAGTATTCGAATACCGGTTCATTCTTATCTAACTGAGCTATAAATCAACCACTTCCACTCAATGTTGAAAAAACTGTCAAAAACGTGTGAACAGAGTGAAAAAAATCTATTGGCAGATACATAAACAATTGGACAGAGCAGCAGAATTAATCTGATTGTAGCGAACAAAAACACCAGCATTGTATTATCAGGGGATCGGAAGCACTGACATTGGCATCACTGTGGCGAGAGAGATAGTGGGAGGGAGAGAGAGAGAGAGAGAGTGAAAGACAGAGTGAGAATTAGTGAGAGAGTGCGTGAAAATTTTGTCACTTGCCTTTTGAAGCGTGTTGAAATAAGCGCCAACTGCTGGTAGGATGGCGGTCAGGGGGATTGACATCTTGTCACTCTTTTCTCTTTTTTCTCTCTCTCTCGTCGCTGTGCTGTGCCGGAAAATGCGACAATTTATTCAGTTTGTGTTGTTGACAAGCAGACGAGTATGATTTGTGTTTAACGTCAAGAGACTTGACTCAAACCAAAATGTTGAGCTCTTGTTGAATTATTATTTAGTTTCTAACCCTCAATTATGATTCCTTAACGAGATTCAATTCTAAATTCTAAAGTATTTTGAAGGGTAGTCCAAAGGCGCGGCCATAGGGGTCATGATCCATGCTCCGAATTGGGTATTTACCAGTGAAGGGTTAGAAGGGAGATCCATCTCCCAAAAATATTGGAAAAATCATAATTTCTAGCCCCCTCGCTAAACTTTTCAGGTGGGATCATCCTTGAGTACAATTATTTATATAAGGAAAAAACCGGTTCCCATTGGTCAGTAGTGTTCAAAAACTATAAAAAGTTCAAATAGTTGAAAAAAGAATTGAAAAATAAGATGAGAGAGAAGAAAGTAGGCCTACTTGGAGTTAAAAAATAAAATTTACAAAACTTTAAACAGTAAAGTGTGATAAAAAGTCAAATTGTATAAAAAATCACTAGGAAGCAGAATTAAAAAAACAAAAGTGAAGTCATAGGCAAAACCAGGAAGGAACATTATAGAGGTGGGGAAAACAATGAAGTTTTGAAAGAAAAACTATAGGCTACATGTCCAGGTGTATTATACTGGTTGGAACTGAAAAACGAAATTATGATCATGTAAAAAATTAGGCTATAATGTACATGAATGGAGACGATAGGAATGATTTGTAATTTTTTCTGAGTGGTTGGCAGATCAACTTTAATTGAAGATCGAAGCAAGTGGTATTGAAATTCAAAAATTAGAACAAGGGAACGTAAATAAAAATTATAATGGAAAATTAGTGCTTTTTGATGCATTAAATGACAGTTTTTCAAATGTCAATGAGATTGTATAATGGGTTTGTATAAGCAATAAAGACTAATTTATGTATGTAATTCTTGAATTTCTTGTTCCATAACGATCTGCGTTGTTAATATTAACGTTTTATGTAAATTTAACGACTTGCAGTCAGTTTTAGATTGTGAATATATAATAAATGGACTCGCACTTGTGAGTCTTATTATATATTCGCAATTTAAAACTGACTGCAAGTCGTTAAATTCACAAAAAGTTAATATGTATGTAAATAATTAAAATATAAAACAATTCAACCGCAAAACTAGTTTGTAGGAGCAATAAATACTAATTTATGTGTTACAATAAAAATATGAAACATATTGAATAATAAGATATTATTTTATAATATAGAGATATTATTTTATGAGATAATATTTTTTCAACAATAAATTTGTAAACAATAAAATTGAAACAATATCTTTGACACGAAGCCTCTAAATTAGTTGGACAGCTACAATTCAAACATTGAAGCATCTCGAGCATCACAATGGCGCTGCTACTTTTGAAGTGCTTTCAATTAAAGCCGATTTCAAACGCGCGCGGTTTGTCATCAAAGCGGTGGTCAAACTTAAAATCGCAACCGGACAAAACCAATGCAGCCGAGTGCAGTAAACAGTGCCGCTTATTTGAATTCAGTCTGTGTTAGCTTTTCGCTTTGAAGTTGAGTGCATTTCGAACTGCAAAAAAGACACAAGTAGCCAATTTGATGCAGGCTTCAATTTGGTTTTCTGGTCGGTTCGAACTCTATTTTTGTTTTTCAGAAACGAAAATATGTTTAGAATGTTGATACATGGACCATCTATGCACCATGTATGCACATGTAGGGGTACATTCTCCTCCTGGACACAGAATAGAATCGAAACAAAAGGGAAACTCTCTCGAAATCTCTGCATCTTGTAACTAGTAAACAAGGCATTAGCTGAAATTATTAATACATCCATGGCTAACATATGGATTGTGATTTGTTTTTGCATTTTTTATTTTTCGTGCACAGAAGGGAATACAGTAGTTTAAAAGACTATTAGTTTTCAAAATGGAATGTAGCGATTTTAGTATAGGCGGGAAAATCTGGGAAACGTCTTCTGTTCAGTACCTATCTATCCTGTGTACTAGATAGATAAATCATTCGAGTGCGTTTACACTAAGTAACAAAACTCAGTGGTGCAACTTTTAACAAAGGAATGCAGTTTCCAAAATCAAAGTGGTAAATAAAGCCGCGTCTCCACCAACCGAACATGTCAGCCGAACATTGTTGGCGAATCCAAAAATGGGAAAAAAATGAACATATGGGTCACCGAGCATGTTCGTGAGTTCAATTGAAATGTTCGGTCTATGAGCGAACAGTGACGATCAACAACATCTTCCCGTCACTAACCCCACCACACCGGTCATAATGTTCGAGAAGGCGTCCACACCAAACCAACTCCAAAAAATCTTCGGCGACATCAGCTGATTCTAGCGAACACTGTTCGCCGAGCATGGTCGGTTGGTGGAGACGCGGCTTTAAGCGTCTTTTATATACTTTTATATACTCTATCAATAGATTTTCATTGTCATAACTATGTCATATAACAACTTTGTTAAAAAACCTGTACTGTATAAAATTGTCAAACAGTCTAAACGCGCCGAAAATCTGTCATAGTAAGGCACGTTTCTCACACACCGATTTCATCCATTCGGTAAAATCTCAAACGGTCCACATTCCAACAGTGGCGTGAAGAAATAATTGATGTTCTTCACACACATCGATATTATGCCAAAGGTTAATGACAACCGTCCGTTGCCGTGAAGCAGCCGTCCAATGTCTCGACCAGGACGGCAGCCGTTCGGTAGGTCACGGGTTGAGGTATAGTAAACTTGTGGGCAGTTTCAAACACATTGGAATTGCCCGTACAATAATTTACATTCCTTTTCCATGAATTATCTATTTGCATTGCTTTTCCTCTTCAGAGACTTCTCTATCTCTGTCTATATAAATAAAGTAATTTTATCTTCATCTTATCTTTATCTATCCCAATAAAACCGTTCACTTTTGTCCATTCCGTTCTGCATTTTATTAGAATTTAAGACTGTACCAACTAACAAACGTAAAAAATCAGTTCAGAAACCAAAATATTGATTTTCAATAGAAATAAACAAACAGAAAGATTATCAGCGACATTTAGTAGTTCAAAGTGAACTTAGTTTCCCACCATCAAAAGCTACCAATGATGACTTTGATGATAATTTCTTAAAACAGTATGAATGACAATGTCTCTACTAGATCAACCGAACAGATGAAATCGGGCGGCCGATATCGATGTGTGTGAAACGGCCCTAAAGCATTGAAATGGTTTAAAAGCCTCCTTATTTTACACATTTCGAATTCACCAACTGGTACGAGCAAACCGTGGAGCCATACTTTGTGATCATGATCTTTTTACTTGTAGCCAAAGCTCCATCGTTTCCCGCTAAGTAGGCCTATAGCCGCCTATGTGTCATGACAACGATTCTTCTCTGATGCATACTTTCCTGTAAATACTCCACTATCACAAAACGCCTTCGCGTACGGTTCTTGACGTTTGGAGGGCGTGCATTGAAAAGACGCGTCGCAATCGCTCTTCTACCCTCTTCATCCTCATCAGCAACCCTCTTTATCCCACTATGAACCCCTCTTCCCTCTCCTCTTCACTCTCTAACCCTCCTTATCATCGCAAATGTCTCCCCACCCATCAGCCTGTAGTAACGCGTGTGTAAGTTTGCTTATCTTGCTATCAATCTTGTTCAAGTTTTATCTGAAGCTTCTTAGCGGATCGGATGTTACAACTTCGCTTGCCGCGCCAAATCGTAAATGTTGTCATTTTTCATCGGAATTTGTTGACTCATTGGCAGCCGAATGGCTAGTTCGGATTGGAAGATGGATTGTAAGTGAGAATGTGAGACAATTTCCAGTTGCGAATCACTTTTGTTGGTTTGATCCACTATTTGATTGAAGATTTTTATCGGATAGTAAGCTCAGATGCGGTAATGCAATAAAAAGAGCAAAGTGGTTCTTATTAATTTTCATAGTGGATCATAGTTTAGATTCTTGAGCATCAGACTGTTTGGTTGCGAAGATCTTCGATACAAGCTGCTACCAAAAACTAATTGAATATACTAATGGGACGTGATAGCCGAGTGCCGTAGCAGGTATCTGTTCAATCAGAGATAAGCTTTGAAACTCCTGGGTGCTCATTGTAAGGGTTACCGATTGAATTGGCCAGCAAAAAAGACTCTGCTCTCTGCTGTAAAATCACTTCCCGGTGGTTCGGACCCACCTAAAATTGGTCCAACTCATCAATCACCATCATCCAATTCATTACCCACGCACAGGTTTCAGACCTATGTGGGCTCCATCCTCCGAAAAAAAATTTGGCGTTGAAGTTTCATATTACTTGATATTTAAACGTAAATAGTTATTGTAGTAAACTTTAATAATTAATTCAGCACATAATTTGTCGTGCGATGGCCATTTCGCATTGTTGGAATGCTTCCTCAGACATGGCTGGAGGTCTACTCTAATGGAGGAGTATTCCTCAGAAACGTCTGGAAGACTACACTACTTGAGGAGTAGACCTCCAGTCGTGTCTGAGGAAGCATTCCAACAATGCGAAATGGCTACCACATGAATAAGTAAGTGTTGAATTCACTATTAAGATTTTTTCCAATAAGTATTTACTGGGATATTTCCTTTACTCACTGTGTGTTTGTCTGTCTTGACAATGTCTTTACAATACCAAAAAAAAGAGATTTTATAAACTATCAAATAGTGAAAATTACCGAGTAAGATGAGTCGTTTCAGAGTTGGGCTTGTTGTGTCATCTTTGCGAATGAATTGAATTGATTGACTAAATTGACGATCGACTAGTTCGCATTGGTAGAATGATTGTAAAGTGTTACGGAATTTATTGATTTTTATTACACTTTTGAAGATAGATTCCAATATTTCTCTTTCTCAAACAAGTAATTTGTCTGAGCAAACAGAGATAAGAACAGTACTTGCATGTTTTACTCTGAGTAAACTCCAATTATAAGTTGACTAGCTGGCCCGACGCGCGTTGCTGCATTCTCATAGAAAATTCTTGATTTTATTATTTGTCACCTCCCACTGAGGTTACATTTCAAATTTCAACCTTCTAGGACTATTAGGGAAGAAGTTAATCCTAGGGCTCTTCCAGCTGATCAGAGAGGCCTCCTTCGTTGTTTTCTTACACAGTAAGACCTTACTCACCACCTCTCAATGAATATTTCAAATTTAAACCTTCCACAACTATTAGGGTAGAACCTAGGTTTTTTATTTTATTGTTTGCCATCTCCTACTGAGAATACATTTCAAATTTCTAGCTGCATTGGTTAACAGATGTCATCAACCCGGCATAATTACATTTCATCATACCCTGTCTGTTTCCTACATACTGCAAAGCTCCGACTGTACGATAGCCTACATGCAAAGTCTTTGCGTTCCAGACAGCGTAAATAACGCCGCTAAGGGGCCTGCCATATGATTAAAAACTGTTGACTTCTATCTGCTGTTCCTTTAAGCTGTTTGGCCGGCAAGTTCAGTAGGTTAGGTGAATGATGATTTGCAAAACACACAAACAGCTTGTCCATTGAAACAGCGTGTACAGCAGATCGAAAAATTTCAAATTATTTTCCATATGATTAAAAGATCCCAGTAAGCTAGCTAGCCATGTACCTGTGCTTTGCATAGGCAAAACTTTAACCCCCTAAAAACACCCCTAAAATTGCGAATTTTGAAAAATCCTTTCTTATTGCACGGTGGAATCCTATAAGGATTGTTCATACGAAATTTCAAGTTCATAGGCCTAGTAGTTTTGGCTCTGCGTTGATGAGTGAGTCAGGGTATCATCCTTTTATAGATAGAGATATATTAACCTTGATATCTCGAAACCGAAGGAGACAAAAAAATTCCAGTTATAGAAAGATTCGACATAGAGATTTATGGAGCTTAAATATGGAGCTTTAAAAGCGACTCATGGGCATTTTAAGGTGGTTGAAAAAATTCAGGGTACAAAAAATACCAAGAAGTTCAAGGTATTGAGGTTCTACTTACTGTAGTATATAAAAATATGTAGGTACCAAAGTACTGATTATTGTGTTAAAGGGTAAGGGATAGGCCAAGTAGTACAGTACAGTATACCAAATACGCATATATTCATAATAATTTGAGAAGCAAGTATCTTCTTCCACCAGACATTACGTCACTCTCGTCAACGTCACCAGAAAGTCACGTGATGCTTTCTGGAGGTCACGTGACCCTTTCTAGAGGTCACGCAGAAGTCTGTGAATGACGGTTGGCATCTTGCGTGTGCCCGAACCGAATAGGGGAAACGCAATCAATAATAATCATTAATATTAAAGTAAATCGTAGTCACAGCGCGCCCCGCTACGCACTGTGTTATTGCACTGTTATTCCCCTTCCTTTTAGGCAAGATGACAGCTCCCCTCCTCCATGAAGAACGGATAATAAAGAGTGTGACAGGAAATGAGAGAAGTTGGTGAATTGATTTTTTCTTATTTGTCATGTTTTGTTGTGAAATATTTATTAGGAGACAAATTATTAGGTGCAGCATTGTTGTTAGTTACGCCCTCTGCTACAGTTATAAGTTTGGTCCGAAGTCTAGGAAAGAAATACAAAGATAATAAAAAGTTTCAGTTGTGTTGAAGAGATTGATTTATGTTTGAATGCTTGTTATTCGTTATAGATTACCAATATCTATTGTACAGTATTGATAATTGATTTGTTGAAAGAGTGAATTCGTATGATGTTTCGAGGTTCAAGTGTCTAAAGAGGAATCCGGCTAAGTAAAATCAACGAGCTTCGCTTTTGCACTTTATTTTGAAATTGTCATGTCAAAATTTATGGTTGTATAATTTCAAGCTGGTCTAGTACTGTGTATACTCCCGTGTTTCGGAGGACACGTTAAGCCATCGGTCCCGGTTGCATATAAAAAAAAAGCAGTCGTTAAAAAAACGGCGAGGTGGAACTACCCGTAAGGGTCTCCCCACCACGAAAAGCCATACGAATTTACTTACTTAATGTGTATACATCAAAGTATACATCAAATTCGATAACGGAAAAACTAGTGAAATTGCATCACCTCAATAATAAGCAAAATAATAATTAGAAAATGTTATGCTAAATAAAAACTGATCGTCTGTGTAATGTAAGTACTAGTAAGAGTTTTATCACGCAAAAAAATGGTTCAATTGTGAATAAATTATACATTTATTTGTATTTTTCTCCAATTTCTGGCGTTATAAATTGATAAAACTACTATAATAGAAGTTTTAGCTGGGTTCTTAATTTTTTGTAAGCTATTTATTTTCAATGCGTTTTATTCCTTAATCATACAGAAACGAATAGAGTTTGAGCATGAATTTGAATCATTGAGGATTTGCTTGTGGAATTTACGATGTGTTGTAGCTCATTATTATTGCACTTGGGCCTCCCAATATGAAATTCCATTCCATTCAATTTTGTCGTATTTGGCAGTATGGCATTATCAATAGAGAGTGTATTGCCAAGGAAGACCAACTTTGAATCATCTATTAACTGATCGGTGACCAAGAAGGGCTGTTGCAACCCCTCTCAGTGAACCCCAGTTGACTACATTCTGCTCTTCTTCTTCTTTTCCTTCTGCTTCTTCTTTGTTTCTTCTTCCTCCTGCACTACCACCTCTTCCTGCCTCACCATCAAAATTATTTTCTTTTTCATTTTTCTCTTCTCGTTTTCTGCTTTAGGGCTTCTTTGTTTTCCTTATTTATTACAAACTTCTTTTCTTCTTCTATCTCTCTTCGTATTCTTTTTCATTATTTTTCTTCTTCTTATTTTTATTTTCTTATCCTGCTTTGCTTTCCTCTCTTTCAATTTTGACTTGCCCTCATCATTTCTCCCTCTTCTTTTCTTTTTAAATTACCTTATCTTCTCTTTTCTTTCCTTCAATTCTTATTTTCTCTTCCTCCAAGAACACTGTATTTTGTTATTATTTCACCCTTTTCTTCGTCGTTTCTTTTTTCTGTTCCACTTTCTTGTCTTTTCTACGTAGTATATAATTTTTTTTTACTTCCTACACCATACTTCTCCATCCCATATTTCTCTTTCTCCTCACCCTTGTTCTATTTCTCTTCTTCCCACTCCTACTCCATCTCTCTTCCTACAGCAATAGCCATCACGTTCGCAACAACTTGGTGTTGAACAAAACCTTTTCTATCTCTGTCACAAACTTGAGGGTTTCTAGCTGCGTACACGTTCACTTTATTCCCCTTTATCCCCCTCCCCCTAAACCCCTCTGTCATGGTACTACTCTCTTCCCCGGAAATCAATCGATAGGCAGAGAGAAGCCCCTAGCTTTAACAAAACTTAATATATATGTTCATAAGATAAGATTCTATCATGGGGTGGGCCAGGGTCCCCAAATAGGAGGATCTTGTTAGGACGCGGCGGGGGGGGGGGGGGGGGGGGGGGGCATGACGAACACGTCATGGGGATAAGAGTCCTAGCCTTGAAGGCTTTCTCAGCCGCATTACTGTTCGTGTAATCACGTATGCACTGCAAACCTTACGTTTGCGCTTACTTCCGGATTTTAATGTTATTTTATATTATTATTACTGTATTTGAATAGACATTTATTCATCAAATACAGAACATTTCTCGAATACAAGATAATTAATACAATAAATAATATACTGTAATTGAAAAGTAAATGTTAAACAATAAAAATAGCACGGATTCAACTAGATATATGAAGATATTTCACTCTACTTACTTTTACATGGGGAGTATTATGAAATATTAAACTAAGTAGGATACGTTTAGATACTGTGAAAAAAATATTCGGTTTTCAGCTTAATAATAACTAATACTAAAACATAATAATAATAAAAATTAAAAGGTTATTTTCCATTCCATTGTAGATATTCTTGAAATAAAATAAATAAATAAATTATTTATTTATTTTCCTTTTCAAATATACAGTACAAAGTATTTTAACCATGTTTGGTTCAATATTTATATTAAAGGTAACAACAAGATAAATATATAATAAATATAACATGTATTTAGGAAATCATCCTACTCCACTATGGCATGCTAGAGAAGGTGTTAAAAAATTAAAGGAAGGTTGGTTAAATATAGGATATAGGATTCAGGATTGGTTAGCTTTCAAAATCATAAGTTTCCATCGTAATCATTGTTCGAAAAAATTCTCTCAATATTAATTGCCAAGTCTGTCAATATTAATTAGCCAGTTATTTTAGTATTAGAACCCGTAATATTTTTTCCTACAGTGACCCGAAAAAGTGCCTATTTTTGCACTAACTGAAGCACGCAAATAGTCTATTACTGCACCAGTGCGGGAAAGTAAATTGCAGTGCGGGAATGTACTTTTCCGCACTCCAAATTTGCAACCTAACAACACAAAATAGTGAGCATGTAATACGCAGGTTCCCTATTCTGCATTCAAAAATAGGTTGGCTACTCTGCTTCAGCTGTGAATAGTTGTTGTAGTTGTTGTTGATGAAATCGATTTGATTCGAAGATAGGTTATGTGAGGAATTTTCAGGTTATGTATGCCCTGTTTTGTTCTGTTTGAATTACTTTATACATTACTGTAGGAAAAATTTAATGTCTAATACGAGTGCAAAGTATTGTTTCTGCACTCGAGAAACCTTTTTCACTCACCTTCGGCTCGTGAAAAAAACTGTTTCTCTCGATGCAGAAAAACGGTGCTTTGCACTCTAGTTACACAAATAGCTATTTAGGCTTGTTTAACTCAAAGTTCTATGTAATAAATTTTATATCATGAATGTTGTCATTTCGGCAATGTGTTTTTTCTTGTTTCTTTACAAATTACTTCATTTTCAAATGTTTAATTTGTTTTCAAATTACTGTAATTACTGTAAACTTGCTTGGACTCGTTCCCTTATCACGGGCATCCCAAGTGGGAGTCCATTTCCTAAAGTTATTGTTATTTAAAAGATTCATTCTGCACTTCCTTTATCTGCAGTTTTATTACACTTGTGACAAAATTGTACATTCATATTGTTTTGGAATAAACTTGAATCAACGTATCTTGAACAAAGTGAGTTCAAATTTCATCTGGCTTGTATCAAAATGAAACAAGATAAGGTTTACAAGGCCGTGTCTCAATTTCCCAAGAATATTGCAGGGATTCTGGCGGTTTATTATTGGATTCGGGCATTGTGTTCTTGGTGTACAGTGAGAGATCCTTTTCAGTTAGGCAGCTGTTTTCCCTTCTTGGATATATTTATACCCTTGGGGAGATGGGCCAGTGATACTAAGTGAAAAAAGTTATGACAGGCCCTTCGGTGGCCCTTACGCCAGGCTACTGATAAAAAAGGGTCGGCAGTAAAATTCCTCTCAGACACTCTTCTTTATGACCGGTCCTCAGCTAGGGCCATTTCTAGGCTTTTTTGCACTTACTGCTGAGATGACACATTTCGATGAGAAAGCAGAAACTTACTACATTTTCTTCAAATCTTTGGCAGCTGACAAATACTGTACTCAATTAAATATTTGGAGCAATAGTTTTTTCCTACAGTTATATAATAAATAATAATTATTTGTGTAACTAGTGCGCAAAGAAGCACGAGTCGCAGGCGAGTGCGGAACAGTCTATTGAGTGCAGAAAAAGATACTTTCAGCTTGAGTTACTAGAATATCTTCCAAGTTTCAACTCTACAGATTATTACTATAGTAGCATGATGTTGTAAACGTCGCTACTGTGTGCATGTCTCTATAAAATACAAATTGTTAATTGGCACAGTAATAATTTAAATTGGCGACAACGTTTTCCCGTTTACTTTTGAACAAATTTATGCATGATTGATCCTGTATAATGAATGCTCTTTTGTGTACAAGTCATGTAGACAATTTTTTGTTTGAGATATTAGAACTTTTAGAGCGGAATCAACGTGGGACAAAAACGTCCAGGGTAAAGAGCGATGCATAGGAAACAGAATGAGAGATACAAAGAGAGTGAGTTTGTGAGAGAGGATGCTGGAGAAAGAGAGAAAGGGTGAGAGAGTGAAAGTGTGTACAAAAGAGAGTGAGAGAGAATGAATAAGAGAGAGAAATTAGGTCGGCTTCTGCTATCCGAAATGTCAAGAACATTTAGGCTGCATGTCCTTTTGCCACCGTTCGTTGTATGCTAATTAATTTGTCTTGCGTACCACATTCACATTATTCGAATTCGGGAGTCCGAACAATACTCGGCTGTAGACAAGCCCTTGCCTCAACTTGCTCTTCGCGGTTTCACGACTCTGAACCCAAACCCAAAACCCGGGTTCATCCTCTGTTCCTGGCCTGTGTTCATTTCTTCTGCTCACGTAACAAAATGTTTAATACTCTGAATTGAATTTGGCCAACAGTTTCTGCTAACAACAGTTGTCAAACTCTGCTGAGGAAGCTGTGAACCCTCCAAATTAGTCTCTAAATTTCTGAGTGTGTTTGGTTAACACATGAACACACCATGTGTGCTCTATGTTGAATTTGACTCGCCCTACAAAACTAGGAAGCTGACATTGAATTTTCTATGCTACAGACTTACAAGTTGGGATGGGGATGGATTTAAATAGATAGAAGAGATAGATATGATGAATAAATCAGGACTGCAATTGAACAGAATAGTGCTTTTATTGATAACATTAAACAGAGTGTACATTTTGAAGATATGCAATACACGAATAATTGATAAAATAATTGTAACATACGTTAAAATGTATTATTTTCGAGTTTGAGTTTAAAAAACTATCGAACATTTAAGTTGTGTTTTTTTTGTAAATTTTCTTTTTCATTTTAGGCTATTTGGATTATTTGCATTGTTTTCATTTGAGAGTGGTGAGTGTTTAGTGAAGGACGCTCGGGACTGCCCTTAGAAGGGTGACCGAGAAAAAATAACTACTTCACCTGCTGCATTATCATTTACCTAGTATTTTGGAGCCCACCTTAATAAATTGTAGGTCCATCCATAACATCATTATCGTACACTCATTAACCACGCATATTCTCGAAACAACATGAAAAAATAGAAAAAATTATATTTCTCATCCAACAAGTAGCCTGTAGTTTATCCATCATCAATATTATTCAATACCCTGACAATTTCAATACGTTCATGGTCATTATTGTTGCATACAGTGGAGCTTTGAAATGCTCAGAGATGATCACCATCGCAAATTAAGCACACAATATTGAATGTTGGTATTCACGCCACTCTAACCTTAGCACACCATTTAAAAATAAGTTTTCAACTTTCGATGGTGAATGACATTCCAACTGAGAAATATAATGGTTGGGTACGATCCAATAGCAATTCAGCAATAATTCAATATTTTCTCATAAATTTAAGTCATTTTTCCCTCGTCTATTTCATTACTTTTTTCTTTACTTTTCCCTTTCCATCTCTTTATCTTCTCTTATCTTTTCTCTTTATCCTTAACAGCTTTTTTTAAACGTTAGGCAAGGAAGCTGGAAGTCTTGTTCTATTTTATTTTATTTTTATTGTAGCTATATCCCACGCTCAGACTCAAGTCTTTGTGGGATATTCCACTATTTTATTTTTTGTATCTAATCAAACATTTCTATTTGTTTTTTCTGTGGAAATAAAGTTTCATTTCATATTATTTCATATTAAAGTAGAACATTGGATGATCCACTATGGAAGAACATTGCACAGATTATTTCATACAAAAATATAGTTCATCTTTCTATCTAAAGGCATTGTCACTGTTGTGAGTCGACCCTTCCATCAACCACCATCTTCTAGGAGTACTGTAGGCGACCACTCCCTTAATGAACACTGTTAATTAGTTGCCGTCCAAGAGCTAAGCGCGCTAATTCAACGTTTGACGCCTCTGAAGATAATTCGAAACTGATGACGTGGCAGAGGACGAAGGGGATGAACGACAGTCATCCGGATTGACGGATGGGAAGGGAAGGTGTCTGATAAAGCAAAGGGTGAAGAACAGGGGAAGAAGAAGTAGAAGGGGTGAATTAGGGGAACAACACTTCTTGCTGTAGGCTGGACACTTTGTGTATGTGTGTGTGAGAGAGTAAGGTGCATGGAGCTCTTTGTATGGAGGGTTGTATTGAAATTGAGATATGTCACTGCAGTTTCTATACGCCCTCCTCAGTCAACCACCCCTCAAGAACACTCGCACACGCGTAGATGCAAGCACTCGCTTATGAATAGTTGGTGGAGAAGGGGGTGGAAGTGTAGAGTGAGTTTCTGGCAACAAGTGCAAAGCACCACCACGAATTAAAATCCCATCCATCAGTTTTTGACATGCACACTCACACACCCAAAAGAGGGGATGAAATGAGTAGGTTCAGAATATTTCCAAACGGGCCGGAAACACGTTGTTATAGTAGTTAGGGGGTTGGGAGGGGGGGGGGGTAGTGATTGATCAGAAGTTGTGTAAGAAGGGAATCGCTTTTGGAAGACCAAACCGTTGTTGGCTAACATCCCTGTAAGTTCAAGAAGCGTACTCAAGATACTGTCAATATCATCTCTTATCGCAATCGATGTTGTTCCCGAAGTTGTAGCGAACAACTTGTGTTCAATTATACACTCTGTTGCTCTTGTGATATCCTCCAGCTTGGGAATGATGCAACAGGGGTTGGTTTGGGGCGTAATTTTTGTGAATTAGGATCAATGTTTTCGGGGTAGGTTACATCGAAGAGTTTGTAGAAATGGCCAAATTCATGGTACTGTATATTGTCTTGTATTCTTGAGATAGGGCGCAGAAATGGACGGAGCTTTTTTTACCAATCTTGTGCAATAAAATATACCTTTTTTGCATTCATTTGATGAGTAATATACTGTTTGTTTTATTTGAGTTGGGATTTAAAGCACTGTACGGTGGTAATTATTGAAATGAGAGTATGATTTTAAGCAACTCAAAAATTAATAGGAATATCATTAGACTTCATAATTCATTTCGAATTTCCTTTTAATGCTATGAATGTTGTGCATAATGCTATTAAATGTTATTATAGTATCAAAGCAGATAGTAAATTACCATGAATAGAACTACCGAATCATAACATACTAGTAAAACCTGCGTAAGGCGGAACTTCACCGGACTGAAAAAAAATCCGTTTTGGCAGGTTTCCGGGTTACAAGGGGTCCGTCCTAGACAGGTTTTACTGTAGTACCGCCGAAAATAGTAACAATATTTATAGTACTAAATACCATTTTGTTATAAGTTGAGTGCAGAGTTAATTACTGTACCATTTTGTTAAGTTGGGTGTAGGGTTTAATTCGTCATCTACACCTACATCTAAGATGACTCATCATTAAGATGACTCTGGCGATGGTTTTAGATTATTTGTATGTGTTGCTTTCAGTTGATATTGTCATAACATTTGATGAACTGTATAAAATGTGAAATTCTTGTTAACTGTATTAGCGTTGGAACTGAATCTTGTATTTCATATCATAATACATTTGGTTGTAAAATCTTCAAGTTTTTATTCATCGTAACAAGACTTGATTTGTCAAAGTCAAAAAATCATAGCTTTCTATTCTAAACCTAGTATATTGTGAATAATTGAAAATTATAGTTGAAAATGGATTGGATTCCAAGAGCAAATTGTTAAAATAGCATTGGTAAGTGTAAAATGAGTGAATGAGCTATTGGAAAAATGTTTATGATACTTTAATTACAGTATTAAAATTCCTATCAGCTTGTTAATTAATTACCGTTCCTTGTTATTCGTTCTCGAAATAATATGATCGATGAATATAGTGATGAAATATGTTGATACAACTTCAATAAAGAAAACATAATTTGAAATTAGTTCTTATTCATAAAATGGTTCGACAAAATTATTTGAAATTGAATCTCTCAACTACTAAACAACGTCACTGAACCAAAAACATTTTTATCAGTATTCCGAATTAAGATGGAGGCACAAGTTTATGTACATTTTCTTATGGAGAAGACAACGTACATTATCATCAACGAGACAAAAGAGAAATGCAGGAACTGAAAAGAGTTGTGAGAGTGAACGTTTCGATGGAGAGACAGAGATAATATCAAGAGGACATTTGATACAATAAGTTAGTGGTTGACGACATCTAAAGCATATTTTTTGCCTTACTATTCTGACACATTCCCTTGTTAATTTTGTTAATGGCTTTATGAGATGCTTTCATCAATCATAAACTCATCGCGCACTAGTTAAGCCCGCTTGCCAGACGCCTCACGCCTCATGCATTAGCGGCTGTCTTTTCAAGTGGCATCAACGTTTTTGCCACGGCCGAACGTGATAATCTTCTCATGTCGAGTGTGATGAGTCATGGTGAGTCATTACACGAAACAGATAAGCTCAGTGATAATAATCAATAAATTCATTGTAGTGCCATGTTCACCAATACTTACACTATTAGGGAAAGAATAAATTATTTCACATATTTGATACTAGAACAAACAATAAAAGCAAATGTATGCAAATTAGTAAAACTTGTTTTTTTTTAATATTGTGTTGTAATCATCATTCTTTTATTCTTCGCCTTATCCCATGAAGAGTGAGGTCGGTATGGGGTGAATCCATGCGGAATAAGAATAATCGTTTTAAGGCCGGATGCCTTCCCTGACGACAACCCTTCAGCCTCCAGGCTGATTAAGGCTCAAACATTTGTTAGAATTGAAAAAAAAGTTTATTTGGCACATAATCCTTTTGCCCCATGCATTTTGTCAAGTGCATAACCTTCAAATTTATATAAGGCAATTATTATGTTTAAAAATATACATATATAATTAAATCTAATATAATTAATTTTAATTGCGAAATGATGATAAATGTGAGCTTCTGCGCTGGTAATTGTACAAGTATTCGTTTGTGTAGTGCAAGATTTGTTTTCAGACATCTAGCTTCTTGTGGCACACCTCTATATACTGAGTACCAATGGTTTAATATTATTGTGTTGCACTGAGTTTTTAGAGAGATTCATTGTCTATTATTAAACTGTGTTTTACTTCCAAGAGCAATCATTGAGAAGTTGAAAGAAGAGAAAGGGGGAAAATCATTGGAGAGGAGGAATGGAAGTGATGGAATAAGAGAGAAAGATGAGGACAAAGAGGAGAGGTAAAATGTGAAGAAGGATTCAGAGGAGTAGTGGTGGAAGAGAAGGAGAAGCGAAGAAAGTGAATGAATAAGAGGAGAAAGTGGACGACAGAGTGAAGAGACAAAATAATATGAGAAGGAAAAGTTGGACTAAGAGAACAAGAAGATGCAGGAGAAGAAGAAGAAGAAGAAGAAGAAAAAGAAGAAGAAGAAAAAGAAGAAGAAGTAAAAGAAGAAGAAGTAAAAGAAAAAGAAGAAGAAGGAAAAGAAGAAGAAGGAAAAGAAGAAGAAGGAAAAGAAGAAGAAGAAGAAGAAAAGAAGAAGAAGGAAAAGAAGAAGAAGAAGAGAAGAAAAGAAGAAGAAGAAGTAAAAGAAAAAGAAGAAGTAAAATAAGAAGAAGAAGAAGAAGAAGAAGGAAAAAAGAAGAATTAAAAGAAGAAAAGAAGAAGAAGAAGAACAAGGAAAAGAAGAAGTAAAAGAAAAAGAAGAAGTAAAATAAGAAGAAGAAGAAGAAGAAGAAGGAAAAAAGAAGAATTAAAAGAAGAAAAGAAGAAGAAGAAGAAGAAGGAAAAGAAGAAAAAAAGAAGAAGGAAAAAAGTAAAAGAAAAAGAAGAAAAAGAAAAAAGAGAAAAAAATAAAAAGAAGGAGAAGGAGGAGGAGGTAAAAAAGAAGAAGTAAAAGAAAGTAATTGAGGAGGATAGGTAGATAGATGTTAATACCTTTATTTAGGGCGGCGTTAGGACTCAAGGCCCTCTCTTCTACTCAGCAAGATAATGAGGCCATCATATCGAACAGCTCTGAGAGAATTTAGACGAACATAAAAATTCCAAATTCTACTACAATCCAATTCGGCCCAGTTACATTGAATTGAGAGTTCAGAGTTGTCAAGAGTCCAAATTGGACTGCGAAAACCTCTTTCCTCCGTGCAGAACCATACAAAGGCCGCCAATCGACCAAGGATTTTTGGCCACGTGGCTGACTTAGCTGCTGCTGCAGCGGCTTACAAGTAGAATGACGACGGAAAATGCGCTCGTAAGTGGAAAGCCGAATTTCCCGGATTGTAAATCGATGACCGAATGGGAGCTGCTATGCCTTTATTGTTGAACGCGAAAGGAAATCCTGACTGGGAAGGTAGGGTGGTCAGGGGGGGAACCTCTAACAGCGTATCAAGCTTATAGACGAGAATTGAGGATTACTGGAGAAGTTGAGTTATACGATTAGGAAGGCCTAGTAGCGTGTTAAGCTTAAGAATCATATTTTTCGACAAAGACACGGTTTCATGCACATGTTACTTGAGAGGAATATGGTAGTACTGCGTAGAATCATTAGAGTAGTAGATTCATGTTAGATACAGCCGATTTGTACCTAATGTTGAACCCTGAATTGTATCAGAGGTCCTTATAATTTATTCTACATTCGGACCTTAACTGGTTGCAGTATAAGCCTACTTGATGCATGTTTGCAAACCAATGTTGAGAACTCTCTATTGAGCACTTGGAGCTTGTGCATAGCTCAAGAGTGCCCTCAGAGAATCATGAAGCTTGAAGAGTTTCAGCTAAACGACTAGTACCTAGTATAGCCGAGTGCTGTAGCAGGTATCCGTAATCAGAGATGAGCTACGAAACTCCCGGGCGCTCTTTGTAAGGGTGACCGATTGATTGGCCAGAAAAAAGACTCGTCGTTGGTTTTAAGATAAGAGAAGATCGCTTCAATTTCTATATCGAACGAATTTTATGCACATTCAATTAGGTTCCAAACTGTTTTATTCCAAGTGGAGAAATGACTCAACTTTTAACAATTCTCATTTTTACCATCTTATGTTGATTGAAAACAGATTCTGTTCTCTGCTGTAAAAAAAGACTCTTTTCAAAAAATACTCTGTTCTCTGCTGTAAAATCACTTCCCAGTGGTTTGAAACCCACCTAAAACTGTAGGTCCAACTCATCAATCACCATCATCCAATTCATTACCCACGCACAGGTCTCAGACTTATGTGGGCTTCATCCTTCAAAAAAACCTACATCAACCGACAAGTGACACAAATCACTTTAAGGCAAATTCAGTAAGAAGTATAGAACAACCACTTTATTACAAATCGAAGTGATGTCAATACAACCGACAAGTCTGAATCAAAGTGGTAAATATTTCTGACTTAATATGAAATTGGGGAGATTCGGTGGTACAAAATTATGCACTGTTGCGTAAAGCTTGATAAGTATAAGACAAAAGAGATAGAGATAGATAGATCGATAGAGAGAGAGAGGGGGCGTATGAGAAAGGAAAGAGAATAGAGGAGAAGGGCTGAAGGATTGAGAGAGAAGTTAGACTATTGGTTGTCAGAAAGGGGTGATAATAACAGAATTCATTCCTCATTTGAAAGCATTATACAGCAGCAGGCCATTGTCTCCGGGCCTGCACAACATTGACAGCAGTGACAACATTGTGCCAACTTAGTCGCGCGTATTGTTGACAACACGTCAGCCGTGCATTGGCGTTGCGTTAATGAGTTTTGTTTAATGAAAAGTTGGTAGGCTTGCCCCCCCCCCCCCCCATTCTCCCAATCACAATAATACAACTGTCGAATAAACTTAAACAACTTGGATGAAACTCGGAATTGCCGGCATGTCTGTATGAAGCTTTAGATTGAAATCGATTATTAAGGATTGTTTTGTGGGGAAGCACCTGAAACTTTTTGAAGTTGGCCTTGATTTGCTGAAATTTTTGCAATGGCAGGAATTTTAGTGACAAATTACAAAATAATCCCGCAGATGTGGAAAATTACTAGTTTAATGAAAATTAAAACATGAAGTCTCTATTCAGTTTCAAAACATTGCAATCAATAAATTGATGTAGAAGCTTTTATGTGAAACTTGAAAATTACAATCAATAAATATATTTAGAAGCTTTTATGTGAAACTAGATAATCATTACCTTGCCACCATTCGTTCTTCATCTATGAATTAAGAGTAGTATACGTTAAGCTTGTATCGCACTATCAAATATGCTGTCAAATAAATGTTATGAAATATTTAATCCAATTTATTTAATCAAATTGTAAGTAACCTCACATTACATATTTGATCAAAAACAACATGGATGAATAACAATTTCACTCTTGTGCAGCTTATGTCAGTACGGCTATTGTAATGAGTTTAGTAATGAAAAAAAAAATTTAAAAAAAAAAGGATTGTGGGTTAGGCAATGGATCACAAGACGTAGCAAGTTAAGCATTCATAACAATTTGTTAAAAGAGTTTGAAGATCAGCAACATTATATTCTCTGTTTGAGAATTAATGTTGAGTGTTATACAGAATTTCATAATTTTCATACACATTATTAATTTTTTATACAGTATTAATATTTTAGTAGAAGCTACTGTCCAGTTATATCTGCTGGCGGCCATATTGTCTCACATTGTATGAAAGATTTAATCAAAGGTTCTACTCAAGAGAACATTTGATCAAACTGGTAAAAAGTTATCACACTGTCAAGTATTTGATCAACTTTATTTGACAAACATATTTAATAGTCTGATTCAGGCCTTAGAGCCGTATTATTCAGAACGATTGCAGTAGCGGTCACGCACTACAATTAAGGCTGAACTACACCAGCCGAATAAATTTGATTGAATAACAGTTAATAGCTTTAGTTGTATAGAGCTGAGGGCTCTGTATTTGTATGCCTTCGTGTACTTTGACATTGTGAAGCTTGGTCACCTGCTCAGCTGTTGTAATTGAGCCTTACTTGTGGCTTGCGACCGTGACTACACTCGCTCTGTAAAATGAAGCTATTGGATTTTTAAGTTAAGAATGCAAGTTTTCTCATTCATTCTTAACAATATCATTAAATGGTTTGATAAAATACTGTGGAAATTTTTAATTCAATCGATTTCTTTCTCGATTTGAGCACTGTTTAGTAATATCATGTAACTGTTATTATTTATCATCATGATTTTCACAAACCAAATGAAATTTTGTTTTTACTGAATTATTGGAGGGAAGAATAAAAATAGCTTAATTGTAAGAGTGGACCTTCTGTCCTAACTTCGAAGTCAGAACTGGCTCTTCTTCAACTAGTAAATTATGTTTGGTTTATCATGAACAAATATTTTATTTTCACAAGTTAGTTTGAAGTGACTGACAATTGAATAAACTGACAAATATACATAAACAGAATTTATTAATTTCGAATTCCTTCAATTGCTATTACTTTACACTGAAGACTTCCGCAATGGCGGATATTGACAACAGCATTGAACAGCTGATGGGAATCGATGAATGCTACTGTACAAAAATATCAGTCACCACCGGGAATCGAACCACGGACCTCTCAATTGCCGGTTGAGCGCCCTTAACCACTAGACCATGGAGACCCTTCTGTATTTTTTTGTACATTATCTGATATTTTTGTACAGTAGCATTCATCGATTCCCATCAGCTGTTCAATGCTGTTGTCAATATCCGCCATTGCGGAAGTCTTCAGTGTAAAGTAATAGCAATTGAAGGAATTCGAAATTAATAAATTCCATTTTATTTTCATTTATTCTTTCTTGTTCACATAACATTAATTGATGCTGATAATTATGCTGTAACTTATTTTAGAGAAAAACTGATATTTCAAATATATGCAGTTAATCTAATCTATTCTTAGCTCCTTTATTTCTCTCTTAATATAATCTGTTCTATGAAGTGTTGAAATAATCAATAAAATGGAAAAAAGTTGAATTTTCTTCTGAAATTTTAAAATTTAGCTCAAACAATGAACTTACATCAGATCTCATCACAAGAAAACTCTTGAAGGCGAGAATATTAGTAAAAAAAGACTAGAAAACGATTTTGGCGAATTATGGTGATGAGCAGTGATCACTTTCCAGAGGGATCTCCCTGCAGGGAGAGGGGGAAAATTGCCTAACGTTCAGTTAATTGAGTATCGATTGGGGGAATTGATTTAAGCCGACAACCCACACCCAGCTCGAAATTGCGTCCGCGAGAAGGGTCTCAAAATTTGTGTTTAGCGGCAACCTCGTTAGGCAACTTTTTATCCAGTAGGCCTACTCACACAATCTCCCTTCCACCCTTTCCTCCATGGGGTCGAGAAAAATATAGGGCTTATCACACACACCGTTATTTGCTATCCGATTATAATGGCGGATCATTTTCACTTTTGTGTATAACGTCCCTTCGATTTGGTGACATGAAAAAATTTTGGTGACAACCATGAATGATTTCAACTGTCCCTGACGAACCGAATCGCTGATCTGTAATTGAAGTCTTTTTTTGTCTCTGGTGGAAATGCAATGACAAGGGTGCACAGTACACCCCAAACGGACTCCAACAGTTCCCAACTTATTTACTATTCCGCCCATTGCTTCGTGAAACTGAATCCTATTTTGCTGGTGCTGTATCATTACTCAGATGCCTGTAAGAATTTAAAATAGCAGAGAAAATACCTATACAGTAGCATAGTTATTTCATAATTATCAGTCTCATACATTGGAGATGAGAGTTGATTGATAGATAGAAAGATAATTTGTCTTTATTGAATACAAAAAGAAAATAAAACATTCCAATCGTCTTTGCTGCACCGAAAAAACATTAAACAGTATTGGAAAAACATGTAAAAATAAAATCAAAATCTGTAAATTTCGAAATCTAGACTAAAAAACAGATAAGAAGATAGAACACAGTTTTTTTTTGGAGGATGAAGCCCACATAGGTCTGAGACCTGTCCGTGGGTAATGAGTTGGATGCTGGTGATTCATGAGTTGGACCTACAGTTTTAGGTGGGTTCCGAACCAGTTCTTTTGGCTTGGCATCTGCCATCAGCCGAGATGAGAGTTGAGATTGGCCAAGATTCACCAACCAATCCATACAAGCAATATATAAATTACACTATACTGTAATACAAGTTTGTCCTTGTTCTTCTCAAGCCTATATAAATGATTTTTCACTTTGGATGAATCACATTTTAGTTCAACGCTTGTGAATAAACAAAATGATGAATTGATGGCGGAATTTGCAAGAATCAGGAATTCAACCCTAAATCAACAAAATAGCAGACAGAAAACTAGTGCATTTGATTCGGTGAAAGTTTGTTGCCCTTGACGTTGGTGGTGAAAAACACGTAACCAAAGAGGTCCTGTTCAAAAACTTGAACAGAGTACAAGTGACTAGTTGTTTCTTTACTCTCCCCCTACTGGTCTCTCTCTCACATTCTTTGTTTTTCTCTTTATCTTCCAACTTCAACAGCAATCGGACTGTTTCAGATGTGAATCCTTAGTAAGTTTTCAGCCATTTGGTCGATGCAGTGTTCTAAACTATACTTAAGTCTCAGTAGCAGTAGCGTGGCCAGAAAGTGTTTTCTTCCACCCCAAACGTTGACAGTAACTCTTTAGCTAAGTGCATTAGGCTGGAAAAGGACAACGAGTGTAGAGACAAGAGAAAGTGTGAGAGGGAACACATTAACTTAGCGGACAATCATAGAGGGAGAGGTCATTTTCTCTTGTTACGCCATGCTAATTACGATGCTTGGAGAATCCAATTCCCTTTATGCTTCCAACTTCACATCTCTTTCGCTTATATTTCGCTTTTAAACCAGTACAAAGTTGATATTGGACTTTTTGGATAAAATATACTGTATTCTTTTTAAACTGTGTATGTCCTATTCAGGTCCTCAGTAAACAAGTGGAAATAATTTTGGTTACTCACTCGTAAGTTAAATAATTTTCTTATGATGTTGAAGATCCATTTTGTTTCCGCGAATATATAACAAAAAATTGAGAAACACTTTTAAGTTTAAATTTTGTCTCACATTTCACGTTATGGCGTGACAGCCGTTTTTTTTTAGGATGAAGCCTACTTAGGTCTGAGACCTGTGCGAGGGTAATGAGTTGGATGATGGTGATTGATGAGTTGGACCTACAGCTTTAGGTGGGTTCCGAACCACCGGGAAGTGATTTTACAGCAGAAACAGTGTCCTTTTTGCTGGCCAATCTAATCGGTCACCGTTACAAACAGGACTCACGAGAACGCAGCTTATCTCTATCTGATTGAACAGATACCTGCTACGGCTCGCGACCATCACTTCCCTTCTGATGTTAAGAGCATCTTCAGACGACCCACAAACTGTATACACTGTGGGTCGTCTGACGATGCTCTTAACATCAGAGTGAAACGGCCATCACGCCATAACGTGAAACGTGAGTCAAAATTTCCACTTAAAAGTGTTTTTTAAGTTTTTGTTATAATTTTCTTGCTTGTCAAGTGCATGTAATTAGGAAGCCTCCAATTTTAAAACCCAATGGAAAATACACCTTTTATGATAATAAGGTTACAAATACGGAGAAAGATGCTCTGAAAATATTCGTTGCTCATGAAATAGGATGGAGATTGAAATTTGAAGAGCACAAACGAAAGTGTATTCATTGGAGGTGTTGGAATCATGTAAGAAAACGGGAGGAAGAAGTTCAAAGCACAGTAAGTGTGGAGGGCATTGAGAATATTGTCAGAATTTCTCAGAGCTCAAGGAAGATCTGGTAACATTATGGAGGAGATGGAGTGAAGAAATGAAGGATGAAGAATTGGAAGTGGAGGAAGGGAAAAGGAAAGGAAAGAGGCAACGAATCTGTTGAATAATCCATGAGAGGACAGAGTTGCCTGTTTTGTGAAAGGCAAGGGGGGCGCAGCGCCAAAGAAAAAGTTATTAATCCCGATCCGAAATTACATTAGGTGCAGATGGATTTACCGGATGGTTGGATGGATAGCTCTAGCTCAATCTTATTAAAGCGTAAAAGTGGAGTAACTTTATGCAAATGTCTTGCCTGAATAAAGATAAGTACCAAGTTAGTAACGAAATTACTGTCCCGGTTTGTTGCGAAACGAACGACTGATAAAGAAGGCAAAGGGAAAGAGAGAAAGAAAGCATGGAAGGAAGTGGAACTGATATTAAGAGAGAGTCGCTGAATTTTGGTTTTAAAACGTATTTTGACAGGGAATTTGCACTTTGGAAAACGTATTTTGCACTGTTCCTATATTCTGGCGCTACAGAATTTCCACTGATGTTTCCTCCTGGAAGTTGCTCAGAGGCTGGTTTATTCTTTTTTTTCACAACATTGAAACGAAATTCTTTTTTAAAATCATTCATGAGGTCCGGTATATACTGGGAGAGTTCTTGTTTGTTGGATGGAGTTATGTTGGAATATTCCTAAAGCTCTGTCACATCTTATTCCAAAAAATCCAACAATATGATAAAAGCAAATCTATTGTTCCTTAATAAATAAAATGTTATCATATAACAATATTATAAAAGCAAAACTATTGTTCTTAAATAAATAAAATGTATAGTTATAAAAAATATAATCAAAACCCTAAATTGGATTTTCATAGTGTCTTGTCTAAACCACGCATTGTCCTCACAATTTCGGGGAGTCTGGTCTTACAAGATGTCAAACTATCTTAAGATAAACTGGAAACTTCAATTCCAAGTCTTGCACTTCTCCTGTTTCTCACATTTTAATGGATTTTATGTTCTAGCATACGGTACATACTTTTTATTAAATAACACATTTTCATCGAAATTCTTCACTCCAAAAAAAATTTATTCATCGTGTCATTACTGTAAGACTTATTGCGTAGAATAAACTATAAAAATATAAGATGTCACTACTATGGATTCTAGTGACGGAGTTTTACAATCTAAATCAAACTTTTGATTTTTGAAAATATTCATCCAAAAGAACCTTTTTAATAGATTCTTTTTAATATAACCTTTTTTAATATTTTAATAGATTCTAGTAACGGAGTTTTACAATCTAGATCAAACTTTTGATTTTTGATAATATCCATCAAAAAGAACCTTTTCGATCAACCTTTTTTGATCGAAAATCAAACGTTTGAATAGATTGTAAAACTCCGTCACTAGAATCTATGATAGTGACATCTTATATTTTTATAGTTTATTCTATGCAATAAGTCATACTGTAATAAAATGGTGAATAATGTGTTTTTGCAATGAAGAATTTCGATGAAAATTTGTTATATAATAAAAAGTATGCATGCTACAACATAAAATCCACTCAAATTTGAGAAAGACCTAGCTTTTTTATATTAGGAGTTGAGAATGATTACTCGAAATGCCAATTTAAAAAATAATCGGTAGGACTAAAAGCATATCAATATTGGCCTACTGTTGATGACAAGTGAAATAATCAGTTGCTAATTTTGGAAAATATGTTGTCTACAATGTCAAGTGAAGCAAATAATACAGAGTTTTGCCGCTAATCACTATTTCCACTATCTATTCTATTCCATTTTTTTAATTTTTTCCTCTACTTTTATTTTGTACAGTATCATACCACATGAAGTTGAAAGATAACATATCTTTGAAGAATTACAAAAGAAATCTACAATTACAGAAATAAGAATTGAATCTTTTCTGTGGTTATAAAGGTTACATTATTATAAAAAAGAGATTTCAATAACTTTAAATGTACAAATTATAAAAAATAATGTAAGAAGACAATTTACGGTGCATCACTCTTTATGTTACACCTATATATAATGGGTGAACCTATATACATAGGTTCCATAATACGGAATATAATATTCCAATTTTTACCAGCTGCTATTCCTAATTTAAATTAATAGCTCAGCCAGGGGTGCCCACCCCCCCTAAGCCTCATGACGCACCCCCCCCCTCTAAATTTAGCACCCCCCCCCCCCCAAGAAAATGTGAAAAAACCCACCGTATTCTTTCTAAAACTAGAAGATTTTTTATAACTATTGAAAAAATTCCAACCCAGTCGATAATATACAAAATGTATGTATATTTCTTGAAATTCTTTACATAGGTAACATTGTTTTATAAAGGCAAACAAGAAATATCAATGAAATGAATATATGAGTCTCCCATAGCTGATCTGAGTCTGTTTTTGATAATTTTAAATCGACTTATTGCTCTTTCTGCTGATTAACTAGTAACTGTTAAGGAGAGTAATGTTGTATAAACCACTTTCAGAGCACTCGCTTAGCGTCTTGCTAAGTTTGAATAATAACTTCCTGCACAAATCCTAAACATAATTATTTTAGCTAATTCATATTCAATTGTATAATAATAATTATAAATATATTTTCATTAATTGACATTCTATCTGGTGACTTCGTAGTATATTTTTGAATGTTGTGACGTTAAACACGGTTTCAATCAACTTTACGCCCCCCCCCCAAAACGTTTTTTGGAACCCCCCCCCCCCCCCCCCCAAGAATTTCAATGACGCAGTCTGCGTCATAGCCCCCCCCTGTGGGCACCCCTGGCTTAGCTATAAATTTAGCCTCCTTCCGTTCAGCTTCTATGTATTGCTCCTGTTCTATACACTGCTTCAATACTAATTTCTGAACTGCTGTGCAACCGACAATATTTATTTTCACAAGTTAACATTCCATCACGTTTTAAGGCCAAGGCACTTGCACGAGGCGCTAATTTATGGATGATCACGGAAATCTCTAAAACCCACTCCCCACTGGGCACATACGTATGCTATGATGACAATGATGATGATGATGATGATGATGATGATTAGCACCATGAGCACCATGAGCACCATGATGGTTAGAATGCGGAAGCAGCCAAGGAGATAACTCAGACAACGGCAAACACCCCTTTTGATTTTGGAGAGTGATTGGTTTTTCTAGCTCATGTGAAAAATATTAGATTTTGAAGTTGGAACGTATCTTGGTTCTGTAATAGCGTGTGAAACTATTTAAAAATTGGATGTATCGCCTTTCTTGTAAGAGACCAAAGAGTTGTTCTATAAGTATGAAAGTTCATTCTAATAAATATTTTAGAAAAACCAGGGATTTTTTGAGCAAGGCATAACATAACAATTATAGAAATGTTGGACTCTGAGGGCTTGTGGAATAGTGAAAAGCATGAGGAGAATTCAGAGTTGCTGGCTAGTAAACAAACACCAAAACTCATAAATAGAGAATCATTTAATATGACAAAGAAAAATAAGAAATAATATATTAACTTACTTAAACTAAACTAAATATCTCAGTCCTTGAAACTAAAATAAATCATTCAAGACACCTCACCTCGGTCAAGGCTGTGAACTAATATTAATAATAACTAATATTAATAATTTCCGAATGTAATGTCCAAATAATTAAAGCATCACTGTCTGCTCCACTCCATTGTCTTTTGGTGCCCTTTCATATCACTGATTTAACTTGAGCCTGACTACTCTAATATTCAGCAGTCAATCTTTTTTCCCATACAAAAACCCGTGGAAATCCCTTATACATATTATTATTATTATTATTACTATTTCTCTGCCTTGTAACCCAAGAGCAGAGGCGTTTATTTAAACACAAAAAATAAATTACAATTAATGAAAAATATATATAATATCTTGTATTAATATTAAATCTTATATAATGAAGAGGAATATTATTAAAAGTTGCATTCCATAACTTGTTCCTACACACTCATAACCTAGCAAGTGTTGTAAAACTAAAACTAGCACCAAAATGCGTTATCACAAGTAAAACACAACAATCTTATCAGTGGCGTAGCCAGGGGGGCCCATGGGGCCCGGCCCCCCCCCCCCCCGAAATTTCAGAAATAAAAAATTCTCAAATAACTAATAGATAAGGACTTATTAAAGCCGAATGGTTCCATCTGTTTTGTTGTATTATAACGAACAGATTACAGAAACCCTGTTTGTGTAATGGGATATAGCTAGTTAGCTACAGTTATAGTCAGATTAATGCATTTTTCAAATCTTTTCTCAATATTTACTCATATAGAAACTTGTTAGGTGCTCAAATGGATAATTTTGATTTAAAATGGCCTACGAAATCGAATAAAACATGTTAGAAAACTGTGACTTCCATAATTATTTATTTATTACATTAAATAAAATGCAATTTTCAAGTTTGAATTGGATTAACTTTGTTAATTATTGATAAATCATCTTTTTGAATAAACTCATCTTGTAGAAAATTTAGTTTCGAAGTTAAAATTCAGTATAACCCACTAGCCTGAACGCACCCAAAGTTCATAAAATCGGGATTTTATAAATGAAAACACACAAATAAATGCAAGTTCTATGCAAGCGTGTAAAATCAGTGTGTTTATGATTAAAAAAAATTTCGATTTCATGAACTTTGGGTTGGGTGCGTTTTAGGCTAATGACATAAATTTTTGAAACTTATATAATAATAATTTAGAGATTCAGTACATAACTTAAGTATGATTAGTTCCAATTCAAGGGTTTTTACTCAAAATAGTCACAGCTATCGGTATATCAAACTTTATCATTTCAAACCTGGCCACCTAGGTTCTTGAGAAGTAATTTTTCAAAACTTTCTTTTGAACTTTAGAGCCTAACAAGTTGTCTAGATTTGCTTTTCACACCACTAAATTTTAAAAAAATCCGGACCCTCCTATACCCCAGACCCCACCTTTGTGAGCCCCCCCTCCACCCGAAATTTGATCCTGGCTAAGCCACTGCCCACACCCCCCTTGGTGAGCCCCCCCCGAAATCTAATCCTGGCTACTCCACTGAATCTTATCCTTTTCATTCTGGAACATAGATTCACACATTAATGCAGTTTCATCTCTTCCAACTATTTTAATTACAAAGGTATGTATTTGATTTACCCTTTAAGGGATAAACATAAATGAATCTCCTCTTTAAAATAAATTAATGTAATAATAATAATATTCAAATCTTCTTTTTAATCAATAAGATTAATTAACCAGATGAAATTAATTAAACAAAATTATAGGAATTAGATTCATCGAATTAGTTACATGACTTCTAACTAACTACAATCTCCAACTAATGATCAAATGCTTTCAAATAGGAAAACAAGTTGAGTTTGGCTCAGCGAATCATCTAGGATAGGATAGGATAGGATAGTTTTATAATTTTGCTTCTGTAATCTTATCTTTCTCTCACACTGTCTCGCTCTGTACTGCTCCCCCCTCCCCGAAGAGCAGTCAAAATGTCAATTTTTACGACGTCTGCTCTGCTTCTACTATACGTGCTAGGGGAGCAGCGTTCCTCGATCTGGCTATTGCATAGTTTTGAAAACTGATGTGATAGTTTTTAAAGCAATCTGGGAGTGAATGCGGTAGCAAGCGGACGCGAAAGGCCCTACTAGCTCCGGCCAACCTGTATTAAAATGATCCACATTTTTGGGGGAACATTGAATTAACAACATTAATGAATGTTGGAAAGAGAGCGTGAGGCGAAAGAGAGTGAGAGACAGACAAATCTTGTTATGATCTTATTTAGAAAGCTATAGGTTGGTTCTGTAGGGTTGTAGTTTCTGTAGGGCTGATAAAGATGTAATGAAAATAAATTAATAGTTTCAAACAGTCAAATACTTTAATAATGTTATAGAGAAGTATTTAGTAATGTAGAAGATTGAAAAATTTACTGATATTGTGGGGAATAAGGGATGGAGTAGATGGTGGAGAAGGGATGGATATTTTTGAGAATTTGATTTAGAAAAGTTAGGTTCGATTTATGGGTTATTTTATTGGCTTATTTATTTAGAAAAAAAGTTTCTTTATTTTATTGTATACTTATATATTTTGCATCTTGGTATGTCATTGTGTTTTATATGCAGATGTATTGTACATTTTGATTGGTTAAACAAATATTATTATTTGAAAAAAGGTAGAAAGAGAGGATTATGAAACATGTGTGAGGAGGTAATGGGAAGATTTTCTTATTGTGTGTTTTGTACGTGTGTGCGCGCGTGTGAGTGTGTGATTTGATGCATGCTGGGTTAAAACCGAAATCAGCCGCCACAGCGGCGTTTGTAGACTTTTGGGAAACATGCGTTTTATTATTCACTTTCCGAAACTGATTTATGGTCCTCCAGCTATTTTACGAAGCCAACGCAGCGCTGAGTTATTGCCCGGCGAAGATAACGACCCTGGTGACAGACTGGGAAACTACTCCTCCAACATTTCCTCTTTACTTCTTCAATCATTCTTCTTCTCATCTTCAAGTTTCTTGTCAGATATACAATTCCGGTCACACACGTGCTAAATGCGGTGATTGCTGATGAAAAGGTACAAGTATGACTTCAAAAAATGTTCTTTCTTCCAAATTCACCTTGATAACCGTTAGTCTGTTGATTCAAGGAAGTGATCGTGATGCACAGGGAGTTCATACATAGGGGCTCATGAAACCCCTACAGAATAAATTATTTCTCCAAAAATAGCGTTGAGGCATGAATAATAGAGGTCAATCATTCCTCTGGAAACAAATGTTCAGATTCACATGACTTTATTTCTGAAATTTTTTATTTTTAAATTAGACATTTATTTTTAAATTAGACTTTTCTTTTTGAAGATAAAGCCCACATAGGTCTTAGACCTGTGCGTGGGTAATGAGTTGGATGATGGTGATTGATGAGTTGGAACTACAGTTTTAGGTGGGTTTCGAACCACCGGAAAGTGATTTTACAGCAGAGAGCAGTCTTTTTTGCTGGCCAATCTAATCGGTCACCGTTACAAACAGGTCCTACGAGAACGCAGCTTATGAGGATAGGATCTGTTCAGCTTATAGGATCTGTTCTGATTGAACAGATACCTGCTACGGCTCGCGGCTATCACTTCCCTAAAGAATCTTCATCACTTCATCTGGAGAATCTTACTTCCGTTCTCTACTAACTACAGGAGTGGTTACAACAAAATCATGATTAGCTACACAATCAACCAAGAATAGATTTATAATATCAATTCTCGTATTGTATTTTATTATAAAATTATTTTTGAAAATTGAAAGTGAAGATAATATTGTCAAATAATACATGTGAAAAAGGAAAAAAATGTGCAAAGGTAAATTTGAGTTAAGATGAGGAATGAAGAATGAGTAGTTTGATAACTGAATTGTGGTTACAGAAGGTTTGAACAAAGGATGAAAATATTGTAGAACAGAAAATGAGCTTTCGGTAGTAGAACACAATTAGAATTTCAAATCAATTTCATATCTATTGACTTGAATACTCCATAAAATACTTCTTCTGTTGGATTAGTACCCAGAATTGGATTACTAACTCCGGGAGTGTATCTGTTCATGCATTACGTATGTGAATTCCAACTAAAAAATTTTTGTTATTGTATTTTTTCAATCTTAAGGTTCTTTTTATAAAACGCGTCGAACGACGGTCACCGGGCGTGTGACGGCCGATACGTGAAAAAAATTTCTCGGGTTTTTTCAGCCACGCCACGTAATGCCAAATAATGTGTTTTGGGCGACGCTCGTCGGACGCGCGTCCAACGACCGTCGTTCAAGCGTCGTCTAACTCATTAGTGGGCTCCCAACGCTGAGTAGTTCGAAGCGTTGAATAAAAAGGTCCTTACCAAGGACCTTAAGGACTAAAGGTCCTTAATCAAGCTACATACATCATGTTCAAAATTCGTTTTTTCAACTATATTACATACGACACAATTATCTTTCAATAATACAATGAAATAATAAGACCCGCATAGGCAAAACAGCCAGTGCGCGAGAATGAGTCTCATATTTGTGCTGCTACATTGTATATAAATTGTATTTAAATATATATTGAAAAAACTACATACTTAAGATACAATGAAAATAAGAAGAAATATCAGAAGAAAAGATTGAAAAAGAAGATGAGAAAGAGGGAAGTGATAGCCGCGAGCCGTAGCAGGTATCTGTTCAATCAGATAGATAAGCTGCGTTCTCGTAGGTCCTGTTTGCAACGGTGACCGATTAGATTGGCCAGCAAAAAAGACACTGTTCTCTGCTGAAAATCACTTCCCGGTGGTTCGGAACCCACCTAAAACTGTAGGTCCAACTCATCAATCACCATCATCCAACTCATTACCCACGCACAGGTCTCAGACCTATGTGGGCTTCATCCTAAAAAAAAAAAAGTAAAAAAGATAAAGAAAAGGGAAGAATAGAAGACAATCGTAAGCATGGACTGAGAGGAACAACCAGTTTTCGACACATTAGCTCCAGTCATATAAGAAATCATTGTTCCTGCAAAAACAAAAACCCAATAACAAGCAATAAAAATAATCATCAAAATATTTTTTATTGGTCTGAACAATATGCACTATGGATATGAATATAATAATACACTGGACAATTGGTGTAAATAGAGCGGTTTTAATGTAAGTAAAAAACAAAAACAAAAAAAAAATACATTGAAAAGAGAAACAACAAAATCATGATTAGCTACACAATCATCCAAGAATAGATTTGAACTTACATCGAAAAAAATTAAATAGCCATACATGTTAATTGGTTGATTGTTTTTTCTCTTGCATTTTATTCCCATAACAACAACTTTCCAACTAATATGCTCAACTATAAATTGTTTCGTTAAAGAATCTGTTCAACAATTGATTCATTTGTTCCTTAATAGGAAAATAAATTGAAATGAGTTATTGATAAATGAATGAAACTTAAAATCAATACTGAGCGAATAAATTAAATTGATTATTGGATTAAGTTCAAGTGTAATTAATGAGATACTTATAAAAAAGTCCAGATTATTCCAGCTTTTATCTCGTCAAACTCTTCTTGAGAGCCTCCGCTTGATTTATTCGTCTTCCGTTCTCTGTTAATTAAATGAGTCAGGTTGATCCAGTCCATTATACTCATCTCCACTTACATTGTATCTCCGTTAGAAAATTAAACAGTCCATACTTTAGCTCTGAACATTCAATCATGCAAATTTCAGTCTTTGTAGAGCCTCCGCCATCATTGAAACCTGGGTAGTCTGGGGAAAGTATATATTTCAAAATCTCAATTTATACACAAATGTGACACATATTGACTTTGAAGTCATTCCAGTGTTATCTATTGTCTTATCATTTATTTTTAGTTGATGACAAACTGACAGATTTATATTATTTATTAAATTTTCAGAAATAAGGTAGATTGGGTATTAAGTAAGATTGAATATTAGATTAGTGGTGAATATGCATAGAAATGATGTAGCTGGAAAATGCCAAGTTTTCTCAATTAACTACTCTTTGACGTTATGAAACTAATTTCCATACTGATGTTCTATATTTAATGCAAACGTTTATTCTCATGAGGAGCCTACTGTAAAGGCTTAGCCATTCGCGTAGCTCGTATCTCATTAGTGGGAAATTTAAGTAATGCGTGGGACCACCTGTAAGAGCAGGCCATCTCTCAAAGGACCGGAAATACAATGTGGTTCTAGCGGAACGAGACAGGATGACTGACTGCTGGGTCTTCAAATGAGGGACAAATAGAAATTACCATCAGTTTTCTTCACGTTTTCCGGTGATCATATTTTCTTTGTTGTACCGTATTCAACTTCTATTTTATTTAGACAAATTAGTTCAAATAAGACTTGACACTCAACAATGCTGTAGGCTAACTTTTTTCCTGACATATCTCAGCCTCTCAGAGCCTGAGAGGCTTCTACTATATATGGCTCTATCTTATTAATTCTGTAGACTCAAAAATGATAAAGGAACATATAAATACTCTATGCCACACTTCTTACAACTTTGCAACACATCTGCGACGCCACAAGATATTTTACCTTGCAGTTGTGGTGGCGTAATCAGTTAGAGCCTTATATCTCTTATATCACTTTGGCTCGCTACTTCTGCAGCCACGAGTTCGATTCTCGTTCAGCACTGGATATTTTGTGTCAACATTCACCTTATATCCCACGTACAGGTCTCAGACTCATGTGGGCATCATGAAAAAAAAATCACCGATGTGGTTCAGTGTCTTTTTTGCTGGCCAATCTATCGGTCACCCTTACAAAGAGTGCCTAGGAGAACGCAGCTTATCTCTATCTGATTGAACAGATACCTGCTACGGCTCACGGCTATCACTTCCCTAAGACAGGACTGTTAATGTAAATTTTGAAATGTACTTTACTCGGTCACAGATAGTGAAGAATTATGAATAAGAATTAAGATGTTTCATGAAAGCCACTTGCCTTTTAATGGTGTCACGTTGACTTCTTGTATTGAGAAGGTAAGACATCCAGTCGATGTGAATTTCTGTCCAACTCTCTTGAAAGCTCAATGAAAGGTATCTATCACTCCTGTTTATCAGACCGTCATGCACTAAAAATAATCTAGATTAAAGCTGAAAAGGCGTTGTAGCTTAAAAACACTTTTCACTAGTCCATTCACGTCTTGGTAACCGAAAAGACCGAATGAAACATTAAAATCAACAGCATCGTGTAGATTGATGTTCCCCTATATATCTCAGAATCCCATTAAGCTTTCAAGATAGCCGCAATGTTTACATGTTATTTCTCAGGTTCGACTTTACTAATCTTGGTACCAGCTTTTAGTTTCTAAAGAACTGGAAATTTAATGGATTATTCCAGTTGAATGCCGATAGAATACGACTAATTATGCTGTTTTTCAACAAGTAGGTGTCATTTGATCGGATTGGGTTGTTGAGCAATGTGAAGTGCCTGCTTTTTTTACTGTTTTAGATGTGAATTATGTAGATTTTAAAGGGATTTTGTGTCTGGTTTGAAGTCTTGGGAGGGCTGCATTTCTCTCACATTATTTCTAGCCTAGGTCAATGAATAATCTTTTTTAAAGCTGATTTGAAACTGGTCACATCTCACCTATTTTCTCAATACAGCTCAGTTTTCTACTGTATTTTTGTTGTATCATACCATCCACATTTCCGAACTAAGTAATATGATTTACACCGACATTATGTGCTCACTTAAGAGAAGATATAATTGATTAAACAATAACACTTCACTTTTCCATCTTTAAACCTGATTAAAAAATAAATTTCATTTAAATCTCCTGCGTCTCATAATTTGACTCAACTGATCTAGCCTAGTCCAGTTCACTATAGTTTATGAAGTTCCCATGTATTTTTTTTTTTTAAAGTGCAGCTCATCAGTTTTTATTCAAGCATATATGGCTTTTCAAATCAAATCAAATTAAATTTATTCGACTAAAAAAAAAACAAAAACATGAACAGATTACAATACCATGTGTGAAATTCCCCCCAAGAAGACTATTCGTCTGTTTTGTTATATGTTCTACTGTCATTTATATAATCCATTCATAACATCATTGTATCATCATTCACCTCATTAACACGCACAAGTCTCATAATCATGTAGGCATCATCAGCAAGAAGAAAATTATTCATAATATTATTCTTGAATCTATTGTTGACCCAACGGAGTGAGGTCTATCCTTGAAGACGATCAAAATTCTCTCTGTCCGTCTGTCTCACATTTACGGCTGAACGCGTGAACCGATTTCTTTGAAATTTGGCATGAATTTTCCTATTAGTAATGCGTAGCGATGTATGTGTAAGGATTTTCGAAATTTTGTTGCATTTAAAGGATAATTATATGGAAAAAAAGAAAAGGCAACCAAACCTTCTTCCATAGGAACATATAGTTTTTAAAAATAGCTTCTCCATCATATGCAATTGGAATCAGAACCACAGGTAGTCATCGGGCCGTAACATCTGGTTATTCATCTGGTTGAGCCTTATTCATATAAATAAAGTTATCATTCATATTCGTTTGTTTTATTTAATTAGGAATAATAATAACAAATAATTAGTTAGTAAATTATATACAAATTTAATTAATATTGTTTTATAAACTCTGAAATCTAAAATCTAATTTTTTGTGCTATCATCTGTCTGGTAAATGGAAAAACAAAAAACTGATATCGAAAATGGATCTCCAAGGTTCGAAAACGTTCGGCCTACAAAGTAATTTCTACTTATTCTTAATAAAAATTTGACTGCAAGTCGTCGAATTCACTTACAAATTTAATATTAACAACGCAGTTCGTCATGGAACAAGAAATCCAGGAAGAAAAACAACCTTATTGAAGTGATACAGAGTGAAATTTGTGAAATAGACTACGCGAATTGAATCAAAGGTTAGGTCTGATGACTGAGTTTAATTTTGAGATGGTGATTATACATTGGTACATTTAGTATTTTCCTTTGTGCAAGCACTCTTATTCATGGGCGAGTGAGGTCTACTGTTCACAGAACTATTAGTTAAAAATTACTATTATTCTATGCAATAAATTCTCATGATTAAAAGTGTAATTTTACATGAAGGAAATCATCTATGCCAGTATCTTTTCTCTCTCACTCGCTTTCTACCGTGCTTCCACGCGCAACATCACGCAGAAGTAGGGTGTCTTCGTGAAATACATCCACATCGGAGAGCCTACTTATTTTCTACTCCACCTGGTCCACAGATATAAGAGAGCAGTTTCGAATTTGCCTCTCGTCATCTATCACCAACAACTCTCGCGAGTGGCTGGGGCTGAAGGACGCTTTGACTCACCCACCTCCCTCCACAGTCGCCCTCAGCCCCCCCCCTGCGACAGTCAGTTTTCGTTTCAGAACTCATCACGTCAGAACTAACATCAAACCAGTCAATCAATTTCACGGTTGTATCGGTCCAACGAAGAAAACACTGGTGTTATATCTATACATATAAATGCCGGTTGTAGCCTATATCAGAATCGTTTGCAACAAACTGTAAGGAGCGTGGCTCTCCTTTACTTATACTTCTATTTCATCCTTCTACTTCCTACTTTACTCTTCTTCTTCTTCTACTCCTCCTCATCCTCCTCCTCCTCCTCGTCATTCTTACTTCTTCTTCTACTCCTCGTCCTCCTCCTCCTCCTCCTCATTCCTACTTCTTATTCAACTCCTTCTCCTCCTCCTCCTTCTTCTTCTTTTCCTCCTCTTTCTTCTAATTCTTCTTCTTGTCCTCCTCCTCCTCCTCCACCTCCTCCTTCTATTTCTCCCCCTCCTTCTCCTCCTTCTCCTTCTCCAACTCCTCCTCCTCCTTCTCCTTCTCCAACTACTCCTCCTCTTCCTTCTCCTTCTCCTTGTCCTTCTCCATCTCTTCCTCCTCCTTCTCCTCCTCCTCTTCCTCCTCCACCTCCACCTCCTCCTTCTATTTTTCCCCCTCCTTCTCCTCCTTCTTCTCCTCCTCCTCCGCCTCCTTCTCCTTGTCCTTCTCCTTTTCCATCTCCTCCTCCTCCTCCTTCTTCTCCTCCTCCTTTTCCTTCTCCTCCTCCTTCTTCTCCTCCTCCTCCTCTTTCTTCTTGTTCTTCTTCTACTCCTCCTACTTCTCCTTCTCCTCCTCCTCTTTCTTCTTGTTCTTCTTCTACTACTCCTCCTCAACCTCCTCCTCCTCCTACTTCTCCTCCTCCTCCTCCTCCTCAATCCTTCTTCTTTTTCTTCTTCTTCTCTTTCTTGGTCTTCTTCATTTTAGTTATCTTCTTCCTTCACTCCACTCTTCCTTCTTCTCGCAAATTGCTTCCCCGTCAGTCAAAGTTATTCGCGTTTAATCGCAAAGTCATCGTCAAATCTGCTCAAGTTGAAACGCTTCCGCTATCATTGGCACTGCAAACGAGCGTTCATGTCATCTTACACAACCCGCACCACTCGATAAAAACTGTTAGTCACATGGCCAGGTCAACCGTTTCAAGATGACGAGATTGAAATTAGCCTAAGTTTGAAGTGATTAGTAGGTAGAAAAGAAAGCTAGCAAGAAATGCTCGATTTGGAAGTATTATTTCAATTTGAGTGGAATTTACATAAAATTAATTAGAACCACTACAAATACTGAATTGAAAAGTATGAAAACTGTTATTTAAACCAAAAATCTTTAAACGTTTGAAAAATATTTTGAAAATATTTAAATAATCGATATTAGAAAACGTATTATTGCAATTTGCGCTAACCTAGAAAGAAAATCTTCAACTAATACATATTTCAACTCTAGGAACTTTGTATAAACTTGTATATTTCCAATGGTACGCAAAATAAATAAATTGTAAATGAGTATTTTAAGCTTGGAAGAACCGTTATTGGCGCTATTATAGATGTATTTATCTGCTCATTTAGTGTTGTTACCAAAGGTAGAACATTAAGGGAATAAAATTGAGGGAAGCTGAAGAACATGAAAAGTCTGGTAAAGAGGAAACTCTATTGTGGACCATGGATTCTAAGTCAATGCCTGTAAAGATTTTGTGACAGGAACCATATCACTGGAACTATACCATACATGAGAACAGCATAGGTTCTTCTTTGTCAGAAGTTTAGTTGTTCACTTTTTCCAACAAGGGTGCGATTATCATGAAACCAAGAGAGCACAAAGACCGATTTCAACTTTAACTGGGCGCAAGTACCCATGTTGACAGATTTATAGCGGCTAAAGTCCTCAGACACCGCCCATACCAGTCTCAAGTATCCGGATTCGCCTCCTTATTACCCGATTTTGATGATAATTCCACTATTCCAGCACCCAAAATCTTAGCAGTCGATTCCTTCAAGAAAAAGACGACAGTCTTCTTGTTACATCCTTCCTATTCTTACTCCGCCCCAAACTGCACTTTCCTTTCATTCCACCCCACTTTATAGTTACGACTGCACTTCTGACGAAGAGCAAAATGTGGAGGAAAGAAAATAGAAAGGAGAGAGTGGGAGTAGAAAGATAAAGAGGGCGGAAAATAGGTGACAATCAAACCAAGCTGAATAGAGTATGAGAAAGAAGAGAAGGATTAATAAAGAGAGAAAAAATCAAGAGAAGGAAGAGAAAAGAGAGAGAGAGAGATTGCGAGGGAGGAGAATGTAGGGAATGATCAAAAAGAAGCTGAAATAAAAGAGAAAATGAAGGAAAATAGAAAATGCGAAATGAGTCTGGAAAAAGTGAAAAAATAATAAATGAGGAGAAATAATTAATCAAGAAGATGATTACGTTACCTACCTCTACACCAAAATACTGTAGCGAGTCTGAATTGGAGTTAATAGAGAGAAAGAAGAGACAGTAGTTCTTGGCGTTATCTGCTATCGAAATCTATCTGCTAAGAGATCGCTTATTTATCCCCAAAAAAGTACAATGAATAGATATGAGGAAATACATCGAAAACAATGCAATCTTAAAAATTATATCTTATGAGGAAGGTTCTGCAAGGGTTATATGTTTCTTATTTTTTTTTTATTGCTGACGATGCCCATATGAGTCCGAGACTTGTGCGTGGGTAATAAGGTGAATAATAACACATAGATGCCAGACGGAGGAGCGGGATTTGAACCCACGACTGCTTAACCGACAGCAAGCTGAAATTGCGACGCCCCAACCAACTGCGCTAAGCGGCCCGCCAATGTTAATGAATAAGACTTAAAGTTGTCTAAGACTTGAAAATGTAACTGGAAAGTTATATGTTAATATATTTACGCGATGATGAAATCTATTCAATGCTCAATAATTGTGCAAATGAATTCTTGAAAAGTGATTCTCCGAATTCAATCAGTGAATAAGGGTGCTTGCAATACTCGATGAAAACTCAAAAACATGTATTTGTATGGTGAATGAAAAATTGGTTCAAATTGCAAACGCGACCGTTCTACAGCATGTGTTCGACAGTGATTATCATCAGTGAGGCTCCACTATGCAAGTAAATAGAGACGAAGGGAGAGACAAAAAAGAAGAATGATGGATGATTGACGAAAAAAACAAGGAATATAGAGATGCGAGAAAGAGAGGTAGAAGAGGATGAAGTAGATAGAGGAAAGCAGATTGGAAGGATGGGAGTGGGAAATGAAAGATTAAGGGTGAGGACAAGGAATACCAATCAAGCAACATAAATTGAGAATGAAAGTATGAGAAGGTAAAATAGAGATCATTGAAAGAGATTTATTTATTTAACTATTTATTTGTTTATCTATTTATTTATTTATCTATTAATTTGTTTATTTTTGTATTTATTTATTTGTTCATTCATTTATTTATTTATTAATTAATTTATTTATTTATTGTGACGAAATTACAATAAATGTGAAGGCGCAACAGACACCAAAACTGCTCTCTCCACAAATTTTGAATATGTTATATTGTCCAAAACATTGAGGTTAATTTTAATGCAAAAATTTAGATTTACCAAAATGCTCTTCTCAAAAAATAATAAAATGATTTCTTTTTTACTATGAAGGCAATTAATTTGTAAGTTCACTCAAAAAGAAACACTACAAACCGTGAATGATAACAAGTTTTGATGTAAACTTTCAAGCCGGAAAATGAGGAGAAAATTCATAAAAATGGCAAGAACAGAGTCAGGTTGTAAAACGTAGATGGAAAAACATTGAAGTGAGACAGACTATACTCAGCTTGCTCAGGGAAAGTAGTGAAGGACAGTCAGCATCCGATTTGTCCCTACAAAGCAGACCGGAAGTAAACGGTCTAATGCAATTGGTTTTCGCAAACTTCAAGTCCCGCAACCAACGGTCTTCCGCACCGCTGTTATTTGAGCGCAGATCCTACCGTCTCAAGATGTCGTATTTCAACCAGCAAACACACACAACTACAAAAGCGCCTGAATTAGGAGAACTGCGTCAGACTTCTTCGCCAGTAATAAACAGACTAACTGTCTATGCTCTTCCCACTTGTCACTATTCCAGCTCCCCTAGTCACATTATCATCACAAAAATTTCCAACTGAGTTTCTCCTTCAAGAAAAAAGACGACCCCATTCTTTGAAACCAGCCATCAAATGGGTTTTTTGGCAGTAAACATTTCCTCTCCGTTGTGCTTGAACACGCTCAAAAATAAATAACAATGTTTAGAAAGAATCGAGGATGATTGTATAACTCTGTTTTATTCGCTTAAAAGGGGGCAATACCAGAGATGTTACGTTGTTGTTGATTCGAACTCTATTAATATTATAATTTAATTTTTTTGCCTATTACAAAATAAGTTTTTGACAAGCTAACAAAGGAGGAATAACTGCTACTTCAAAGCTGACCGAATCAAGTTGCATTATATTGAGAATAAACACATACAGAGTTTACAATTTTGATTAACATTTTATTGTATCATGCTTATGTTTGGTCCATGATTCTAAATCATCAGCTGGCACCGATATGTTGATGACATTCTAATTCTATACAAAGGCAATAAAAGACAAACTGAAATATTCCACACCAATCTCAATAAAATCCATCCCAATTTAAAATTCACCTTAGAACTTGAACACAATAATAGTATCAACTTCTTGGACATCACTATAGCAAAGCAGGAACATGCATTCAAAACATTTAGAATTTACAGGAAACCCACAACAACTGATACAGTAATACATAACACATCAAATCACCCAACCCAACATAAACACGCCGCTTTCAATCACATGCTCCACCGACTAACAAACATTCCTATGTCACAAGAAGATTACAATATAGAATTGAATACTATAAAATACATAACACAACAGAATGGTTACAAACACACACTAATAGACAAACTACTGCACAGAATATCAACAAAACCAATCACTCACACCAGCAACAAACAGAATGACAACCCCCATACATTCATCACACTTACCTACCTCAACAACAAAACTCATAAAATAGCAGCTTCATTCAGGAAACTCAAATATAAAATAGCTTACAGAACAACTAATTCACTCAAAAAACACCTGCATTCTCAGACAACATCTCAAAACAAGTACAACAGATCTGGAATTTACAAATTGAAATGTGATGACTGCAACAAGTTCTACATAGGACAAACTGGCAGGACATTCACCACTAGATTCAAAGAACACACAAGAGCCATCTCACACTCAAACACACATTCCACTTTTGCTGAACACATCATTTCAACAGGCCACAGTTATACAGACATTGACACTAATTTAGACACACCACACTTCACTCACAAAAGCCAGAAACTCAATGTTTTAGAACGATATGAGATTTACAAACATGCAAAGCAGCAACCTGACAACATTTTAAATGATCAACTTAACTTCTTCTCACATACTCTATTTGACAAAATAATCCCAATTTCAAACCTCCCGCCTACTCATCCCCCCACACCATCACCATTCCAACATACATAACCCTCAAACTTATACCTTAAGTCAGAGTACTGTGAGTTGTCTGACGATGCCATCACCATTCCAACATACATAACCCTCAAACTTATACCTTAAGTCAGTGTACTGTGAGTTGTCTGACGATGCTCTAGACAACAGAGCGAAACGGCCGTCACGCCATAACGTTAGTTAATTTCCATTTAAAAGTGTTTTTTTAAGTTTATATTACATATTAGTGGAAACAAGATGGATCTTCAACATCATAATTCTAAATATATAACCATAGGGTGATTTTACCCTAGGGTACCCTATATCCTAATATAATTTAATATATAATATAACTTGAGCGATAAAATTAGGTATTTCAGAATCAAAGTATATGACTTAGGTATTAGGTATTCGTGACTTGCATTAATGGAGAAATCCTTGCGTTCCACCTCGCCGTTTAAGACATGATATGGGCTTACAATTTTAGGTGAGCTCCGAACAACCGAGTATAGATCCAGTATTAGTGCTGAAGCAGGGGTGTACTCAGGATGTTTTTGGAGGACATCAACTGAGGAAATATTTGAGGGGATGATTTAAGAAAAGGGTCGTCACCTCCAATAAAAGACACAAATAGAGCTTTTAATTTGTTAGTGTTGTTTGAAAATTTCGGGTGTTGCATCCCTTTCGTAGCCCGAGGTTCGCGCTTGGTGCTAAGTTGAGCCTGGTGTTAGTGAGGTCAGACAAAATGATGGATAAAGTATTTGAAATGTTTTAATGTAACTGTTTTAATGTAAATGTTTTAATGTAATGTTTTAATGTAAATGTTTTAATGATGTAAAGTATTTGAAGTATTTAAATGGAGATGTTCAATGAAAATGTTGTAATAGTTTGAAAAAATTCGTTCAATCAAGGTTAGATAGATAGATAAATGTATTTTTATTTGCAATTTACAAAGTTAACGTAAGTGCTGTGGGCGAAGTTGAGGCTCCCTTTACCACGTGATTAGAGAATTAACTTTATTTACAAAATTAAAAAGTCGAAAATTTTATAGAAGGAAACACTACTGAAACAAAAGAGAGAAAAGAAATATTGTAGTAGAATGTTAAGGATAGAGTGAAAGAGTGATTAATTTTTTTAAGATGTATCTCGTCATATGAGGTTTTTTATCAGTATTTATTCATAATCAAAAGGAAAGTACATAAGGGAAAAGGAAGGTGGGAAAGGGTAAGAGACAGAAATAATGGTGGAAAGAGAGGAGGATTACTCCCGTACAGTCTCGGGGGTGGAAGGACCAAGGCAATGATGTCTCATTTCTCTTTGTGATAGGGAAATATTTCTGGGTAGCTTTGGAGGTAGACGCTAGTCCATGAATGTCTTGGATGAACGTCTGAATTTGTATGGGGCTCTGTCGGGACAGATTCTTTGATCATTGTCAGTGCGATGTGACAGCGTCTTCTGTAAGGATCTTTGTTTCTTCTCCCCTTTATACGCGTTTCATGCTATTTCAGATGTGTAAGAAGCGTGTACCTCTATGCTGAACTTCCAAGTGACAAATCGGAATGATTAACTCTCTCCTGTGTGAAAGGTGCAGATTCCTACTGAATTGAACAGAGTTAATGGAAGGAAAAATTCAGGAACAACTTATTCGATTGGGAACTGAGAAATAAGGAAGGATTCCCAATTCCTACCCTCAAAATTCGAGAAAGAGGATTCAATTCACAATTCACGTTTTATTTTATTGATTGAAATTCAATCTTTGTATTGATGTTAGTGATATTCAAATATCCATTAATAAGACTTGATGATGTCACATGTCACAACGATAATAGTATGCAACGTGTTCAAATCTGCAAGTAAGTAAAAAAACCAATATGTCAAAACAAAACAATTCCATCATCATTATGGGTATAATTATCATTTTCAATCATATTTATAAATTGGTACGACGAAAGATGTGACTGCTAAAACTGTATTATATTGCTTATTCACAACAAGAGGTTTACCCGTTCTTTGTAGATTAAACATGGTGATGTATGAATTTCAACCGCCCATGCCAATAAAATTTCAAAAAGGGAATTAGGAGCTCTAAGATTGATACGGAGCAGTGACGTGTCATGTATATGCTGTTCTATGAGCTTCCTGCATTTAAACACATTTTAAAGCAGTAAGTGCCCATTCGTGAAATTTGAACATTAATTTTGAAAAACCTGAAAAAATCGGGTTTTGAGGTTCGATTTTAGAGGAAGCTTTGTGCGAAATACTGTTCCAACACGTTGCCGTTTTTATGAAATCCGTAAGACAAAAAAAAAACACATACACCCCTACGCTCTTTTATTATAAAGATGAATGGGGCTGTGACATCCACTAGTCTTATTTATTATCACATTCCTAATAATATGATAGAAATCCGTTCAGTGGCGGCTCGTGCAAACACGCATTGGGGGTTCACATTTCAAAATCAACATGCACCCAGATTTATTATAATTTGTAAAATCCCATCTTTCAAGTAGGCTATTTTTGTGTTTTACCTTGCTGTAGATGCAGCACATTCATTTTGAATGGAAATTCCAATATATAATATTACTGGGAAGATTAGAAAGTGTTCTCTACCTACAAGATGTACTTCTATTGAATAATTTATGATAGGTATATAGGTGCACAAACTTATAGTGATCTTGTAAACCACTCATCCTAGTTTTAATGAGTTTCTGTAGTGCAGTTTTTGTAGATGAAATCCATCCTCATAGAATCCATTTTTAACCCATGCCAGATCACCTTTTTCACGAGCAAACAACAAACATGTGAAATAATAAAGTTTGTTTGTTTTTTCACAACCACAAAGCCGTTTTTTTTCATATAATTGTTCTTTAAAATCTCTATTGTAAGTCCTAGTTTTAGATGTAGAGGTCTGATGTATTTCAACTCGCGGCATTGGCCTACCACTTTCTTTAATCAATATTTTATCCTCCAATGATAAACTGGCAAACGAAATTTCCTTCAAGTCACTCAATGTATACTTTCTTAAACCTTCCATTCTTCTTTTTAAAAACAATCACTTCATTAACCTCAAAATCGAAGCTGAACGACGCGTGACAACTAACAAGACAACAGCCAGAGTGCTGCAACGGCGGGCTACCAACTGCCCTACCTGTCAGTTGCCCAGCCAAAACAAACTACGAAAACTAAATTTTATGAAAGAAGTAAAGCGTACATTTCATAACATTGTCAGGCTAGGTTAAATCGTAAAGTTTTCTTTGATCCGTCAACTGGTAAGGTCGGGCAGATGACAGGTAGGGCAACTGGTCACCAATCTGCCACACCGTAACAAGACAGCATTGGAGCACACTCGAAGGCAGCTCCCCATTTAGCTAATGTAAATAGGCGTACACCCTCCCTGGGGAAGCAACTGGACTCGTCCGGCTATAATTTAAACAAATGCTGAACGCTTGGAGCTGCTTTGAAGTGTGCTATGATTCAGTCATATTGCTCTCAGGTGCGTTGGCGCATAATTCAAAACTAAATCGCAGTTGGTGTGCCTTCTTATCGTATAAATAGATGAGTAATCTTAGTTCTGTTTTGCCCATTCTAGTATTAATTGAAACTATAGTTATTGCAGCAATTTTGTAGGGGGTTCACGTGCTATTGTGCTCTCATGAAGCCGCCGCCACTGAATCCGTTTGAATTCATAGAGGCTTGTTAAGTGGATATTGTGAGAAGTGAGTGTCAAAAACTAAATTCAAATCTTAGTCTATAAGTACTGTATTACTAACCTCAAATATTGCTTTATTGATCGAGTTTATGTATAATTTCTTGTTTCTGTCTCACGTGTAGAGTGTTTCTAATCAGTAAATCACAGGTAAATGGCTCTCAAATAATAAGAATAATTAACACTAATAATTGTTTAATCTACTATCGCAGTATATCGTTATGATCATATATTGCAATGATTTTCACACTTCACTATCACTGTATTTTGTCTTATGAATATTTTGAATAATTAATTATTAAATTTTTGTTCTCTTTTTTACAGGTGAGTTTCACTTTACCATGAACTACTTTATTGACTGGCGTATGAGGTAACCAAAATTATCATTCACTTTCTCAAAACCATCTTTCATTCATTAATGATTGGTTGATTCTCAATGACCAATTATACTAATAAACTAGAGATTCACCTATTTCTATGTACATTTTTAGTACAAAGCCTTTCCAGCCCTTATCCAACATAGTTATTGATTTGTAAACTCATGTAAAAACATGCTATGCAGAACCGATCTTGATTTGTTGTTGTCATCCTATTTTGAAATGCATTTTGAAAAACAATTTTTAATTTATATCTCTTGATTTAGTGCCCACAGAAATATTCTGAAATTATATACCTAAATAAAATTTTGTAATCAGCTCAAATAAGCCAACAAATATTGTATTTCAATGACAGATTGATTATCAAGCAATAATATTATCAAATCTAGATTGTTTGATTCCAACCTGGAAATTATTGCATTAACTGAATTTAGAACCCATGTTTCGGAGGACACGTTAAGCTGTCGGTCCCGGCTGCCTAAAAAACAGTCGTTAAGTCACGTCAGAGGCCCTGAACTTATTCAGGTGCGACCTGATAACTCTGACACCAGACCTGAGCCAGCCAGGTCACACGATATTATTATTATTATTATTATTATTATTATTATAGAACCCAATTTTATGCTAAAGCAACAGTGATTATTCCCTGAGTACTTCATTTATGAGTATTCCTCAAATATATATTGTCTCAGGTTCTATCTCTAAAATAATGCTGGCAACACTTGAAATTAACACTAGCACTTTATTTACACCAATAACTTACAACACGCACTAATTAGTTATGTCACAAAAAATGAACCAATCAGAAACGTATAAATCAATAATGTTCAGCTAATAATGAATTTTCTATATTATTGCTGTTCCAAAATGAATCACTAACTATTAAAAGGCCGATCAAATATTAAATAATAACTGTTCAATAATTCAAGAAGAAACGTCTAAAAATAACAATTAAAAAAACACTTACATAGCACAGGTCTGTCAACGTATCACAATAACAGCAATGAGTATTTGTTCACTTACAAAAAACTGTAAAGGAAGTCTAAATAATACAGTCACAATATAGTGCGTTTATCACTAACGCATTAAACGTTCATTCAGTCTGTAATAACACTCACAGGATTACGGTTTGTATGAACGGAAACGGGAACTGCCACCTAACACTGCCACTTGTTATGTCAACGAAGTTTGAGCAATGAATGAACTAACTCTTAAGAGGCCTTAATACCTTTGGCAAAACTCGGTGGTGGAGTCCGATTCTTGTAATCGACCTCAGTAGAGTCAGAGTCATAGTCGGTAGGCGAGAGGTGGAGAACGGGGCAGCAACCGTGCCGTTCTGAAAACAACAGCCTTTCCCCCACCTCTCCGCCTTGCCATACTACACTCCTCTCCTACAGTCTCGTCTCTTCTCACTTACTCACAACTTCGGTCTCTCTTCTTCGTTTTTGCCTGTACGTAGAGAATAAAGTTCTCTGTGTTTATGATTCCCAACCGGTGGGTCGTGATCACTAATCACTAGTAGGTTGCGAGCGGGTTTTAGGTCGGGCGCTGCGCGGCTCTTGAAAATATACAAAATCTTATTGATTTGTCAGCATCACTTATGCTTTTAACTAAGCTCCATTTTTATCACCAAATTATTCAAATAAAATAAAATCATTTTTATACCTCAAAATAATTTACTCCACAGTTGCAAAAATTTAAAAACGTCAAAAGGTGAGTCGCCATACATAAAGTGGTTCCTTCCTAGTTTTCCAATAATTGATACGGTTGGATTGATGGCGGCTATATTTTATAATCAGTGGAAGTTGATCGGAATTGTGAATAAAATTGAATCTAATAAAAAATGTTATTGCAATGAAGACTATAAAATATATTTTAGAACTCACAGAACAAAAAATAAAATAATAACGATAACAATAGAAATAATAATAACAAAAATAATAAATTGATTGTAACACAATACAACAAATATACATAATACATATAAAAGAAATAGCTCAACGTAGTATCAGTACCATCAATTACAATTACAAGAAAGACTTGAATAAATTACGCTTGCAGTTATAATATTTGGTGACTTATAATAATAATGGTGACTTTCAATAAAAGTGCTATAATATTCAACAATAATGAAAAATGAGCATTAATTATTTTCTTTAAAATTGATTGATTCATGATATGATATTAAAAATTGTATCGGAATAATATAAACAGACAAGAGACTTAGAATCGCCCATTCTAACTAAGATTTCATTTGTTTTTTGTAAAATAATGAAACAGCTGAAAAATAGAATAATCAAGTAAAATCAAGTAGGGTAGCCTAGTTCAAAATGCATTTCATTTCTTGGATACCAAGACTCTAATCTCTCAATGGAAGCAAGCTAAAAGGTACTCTCAATAAAAAGTAAAATCATATTGGAAAATAATTTAATTTAATTTAATAATTTTTATTATTATTTTTTTTAATTAAATGATGTGGTATATTTTTTTATTTTGTTTCCTTTTTGGAGTGCATTCACTTTATAATCAGAATTCCTTATTTCCATTAAATCTAGGATGCCGGGGATCCACCAATTCCGGTAGCAAACAGTCCATATAAAACTTCTTTAATTTCTCTTCCATCTGGTTTTTCCAAAAGTCATCATCTCTGAAAATAGTCTCAACTATGATGCCGTGAGGTGTCCATAAAGCAGAAAAACATTTATCTCTCTTTGTTATGTGTAACTGCCACCTAACTTTATAGAAAAAGTTGTGGTTTTTATTTACTTCAAATCTATCTCCCACTGAGTTGAGGATGATGGCATTTATTTCATTTCCTTGGGAGCTATTCAGGTCTAATCAACCATAAAAAAGGAGTTTCTCTTTGGATTGAAGGCATAAACATCGAATAACAACAATAATAATAATAATAATAAAAAAAAAATACCAATGACTAATTCAAATTTATTGATTACAAAATATAACACAATTGAATGCATATAAAGTGATATCGAAGGTTGTTATAATCACACAATTCATATTGATCTTTGCACAAGCTAAACAAAAAGCTTGATCGCTGATTCAATAGAAGAAGGTTTCCAAATGACTAAAACTCAGAAGGGGCTGCGTTTTACAAGATATGTTGATTAGGAAATATTGGTTGATCTCCAAAGCTTTATTTTTTCATAAATGTAAAATTTCACATTTCTTGAAAAGGTTAATTCACGTAGCCCAGGGGTTCTCAAACTGTGGTACACTTAGGGGTACGCGAAAATTTTCAGGGGGTACGCGGGGCAGGTTAATGCATAATTGAACCATTTTCATCTCTTTCCAGTCCGTTATCTCGCAAGGTTATAATTTGATAATGGAATCTAATCGAAGTGTGGTCGAGTTACTTGGAACCAAAAGGTGCAATAGGTTTGTCTCACTATACTTCTGACCTTAAAACTCAAATTGGACATCACCTCAGGTCATTGAAGACCACTATAAGAGAAAACTTTCCACCCACAGACAAAAAGTTTCATTTTTTTTATGTACTGGATCCGTGACCTCTTTTCGTTTGATGCTATTGAAACTTTGAGCAAACTGACAAAATACCAGAAGGAACAACTGATTGAACTTCATATTCATTATTATTATAAGAAATGGTTTAATTTTGGTTTGATTATATGAATGTTCTATTATGTATTGTTGACAATAAATAAATTGAATTGAATGTGATCCGACGTTAAAAAATTATCTGAGTGCTACCTTGTTAGATTTTTGGGTCGGTGTTGGAAAAGAGTACCAAGACTTTCAAATTATACTTTTGTAAAGATTCTTATTGGGGTTTCAACTACATACCTATGTGAAAGAGGGGTTTGGAGCTTAATATATTTAAAAAGTAAGTACAGAAATGTACTTGTTGATGTTGGAGACGATTTAAATAAAGTTTTTTTTTTTTTTTTTTTTTTTTTTTTAGGATGAAGCCCACATAGGTCTGAGACCTGTGCGTGGGTAATGAGTTGGATGATTGTGATTTATGAGTTGGACCTACAGTTTTAGGTGGGTTCCGAACCACCAGGAAGTGATTTTACAGCAGAGAACAGTGTCTTTTTTGCTGGCCAATCTAATCGGTCACCGTTACAAACAGGACCTACGAGAACGCAGCTTATCTATCTGATTGAACAGATACCTGCTACGGCTCGCGGCTATAGTTGTACCTAACAAAACTTGAGTTGAACATTGAGGAGCTATGTAAAAGAAGCAAGCACAAACTTCTCATTAATTTTTTGTAATGCGTTTCAAATAATATATTTCCAAATATATATTGTTTTTTTGATGGAAATAGCTATTTGTGTAACTAGAGCGAAAAGTGGGAGATTTCTGCACTGAGAGAAACAGTTCGGCGAGTGAAAAAAGTTTCTCAAGTTCAGAAACAATACTTTGCGCTCGAATTACACATTACATTTTTCCAATGTATAAAGTAATTGAAACAAACAAAACAGGACATGCATAGCCTCACATAACCTATCTTCGAATCAAATCGATTTCGACAACTAGGCCTACAGCTGACTGTATTTCGTAGCTGAATTATCAAAATATTTAAAAGTTGTTCAACAATTCCAAATTCCACAAATTACAATTTCGCCTTTTTGAATTTCATCACCTCCAACTCAAAAAAGAGATGATTTAAAACAAATTAGAATACTCAGTAGGCAATTCTTCTTATTCATTTGCACCAAAAACAAATTATGCAAAGCATTACGGTATGTCGAAATTGTAAATTTTTTGTTTCCTTTTATCTAGGCCATCCACTCAACAAATTGGTTGTAATTGTTTTCCACCATCAGCAACATTGTCACCTTCGAGGATAGAAAATGGAATTTATTGATAATAACATTTTTCAATATAATTTTAGAGCTCCATATTTTGTTCTAATCACAGTTTTGCCTGTCCCTCTCCAAAAGGGAGGATTTTGTAAACTGTTTGATCAACATTTAAAAATTATTCAAGCTAGCCTGCTCCTATCCCATTATTTTTTTTTAGTTGCAACTTTTGTCAAATAGAACTTCTCTTGCTTCTAGAATTTAATTGTTGAAAAGTAATTTTTTGTAAAGTTATAATATATAATCATATCCAATTCAAAAAGTGCTATCAATCAGAGGAGAGAATTTCTCAAAGATGTCAACTACGTTGAACATTTTGAGTACCTCTAAAACATAAAAAAATGGGTTGGCAAGCTTTTCTCCCAAGAACGTCTGCAGAATCACCTCAACTACATCTAACAAAAAAATAATTTTGAATAAAATATTACAAAGGAAGATGCACTGTTCGAAAATGTAAGGCTATGTACACATGGTAGCGTCGCACCGCGCGGTGCGACGCGCGTCCAAAATTCTGCAGTTGTACACATGCGAGCGTTTTATACGCGGCGTCCACCTCCAGTTTAGCAATGGAAGTTGAAGAGGTAACATGTATGTGGCTTGTGTATCGTAGATATAAAGCGAGAAAACGAAGGCAAAGAAACTTTCGGGTTCACCCTATTTTGACCGATAGATTAACGCATGGTGCTTTTGTGACACTTTACCCTAACTTGAGGAAATACGAACCCAAATTTTTTAACTATTTGCGAATGTCGATTTCATCTTTTGACGAGTTGTTGGAGATCGTAAAAGACGACTTGGCATCAAGTGAGAACTTTGTAAGGGATAGTATTTCTCCTGAAGAAAAGCTCGTCATCACATTGAGGTATGTTTTATTTCAAGTTGTATCACATTAACATTTTAAACATTTGAACAAACAATATTGTGATTTTATTTAAAGTAACATTACAACATCAATTGAAATTTTTATTAACAATCAAATTGAAATTTTTTTTATGAACACTTTTATTAAACATTAAATTGAAACCAACAAAATGATGACAGACTAATTTTGAATAAGCAGAACTTAATTCTTTAATACAGTTCCAATATGTCTGTGCTCTGATCCGATAAGTAGCTATCAGTTGGTGATGTAACCGAACTTTGCATGTTGTTTTGCATGTAGCTTGTAGCCGAACGAGAAGGAGGAGCATGAGAAGGCCCGGCATTTGCCTGCCAACTGGATTGAAATGCACTGGTAGCTTCATTGAATTGTCCTTGATATTGATGATTAAACCTAGGTCTCATCGGTTCCAGAATTGGAGCGGGGCTGTAAAAGTTTTGAGCTTTTTGAATAGTTTCCAGCAATTTAATTTTAGTTCCAATTCGGCCGTGTTCAGGAACTTTCTTAAGTTCTTTGTACAAAGAAAGACAAAATAGTTTGTCTTCATCTTCCTCATTTTTGTTAATGCTTTGCTCTCTTAGTAAGATGCTTTTATTTAAAATATCTGTAAATTGTTGTTCGACTGGGTCTAGAGCTTTTCTTTTTTTACCTTTTGTAGCGGGAGTGTCGGAAGGTCTGATTTCCACATCTTCATTGTCTGCTTCATTTTCCTCAACTTGTGTATTTTGTGTGTCTTCGTCTTCCCAATTATTGATTGGTTCCTTATTCGATACACAACTTTCCAGAAACTGAAGACGTGTGAAGTAGATGTAGGGAGTATGGTTGATGGCCCCGGATCCTGACTTCATAATCTTCTTCTTTTTCAGTTCTTTAGAAAAATGGTCACGGAGGTTCTTCCATCTCTTTTGCAAAGTATTTCCTGAAAATAAAATTACATAGTTTGAAAACTAATATATTTTATTTGGTTATTACATAGTGTTAACATTTTCAGGTATTTGGTGACAGGATGTTCATATGCCGAACTACATTTCAACTACAGAGTGGGAAAATCAACAATAGGAAATGTGCTTCGTCAAGTTTGTGGTGTAATTTTCGATAAACTTAAAAACATGTGTATGCCACCTGTCACAAGAGAAAAATGGGAAGAAGTAAGCAGAGAATTTCTCAAAAATACCAACTTCCCCAACTGTATTGGGGCGATAGACTGCAAACATGTTCGAATCCAACAACCCAGTTTCACAGGATCTCTCTATTTTAATTATAAACACTTCTTTTCTATTGTGCTGTTAGCCGTATGTGATTCCAACTATCGTTTCTTGTTTGTGGACGTCGGGTCTTATGGAAAGAGCAACGACTGTTCAATCTTTCAAGATTCATTGTTTTTTAAAAAACTAACAGAAAGTACATTAAATATTCCAGAGTCAAAACCTATTTCAAATGTGGATGCAACACCTTTACCTCATGTTTTTGTTGCGGATGATGCCTTCGGTTTGTCTAAACAGATTATGTGCCCATACGCAGGAAAAATATTGCCTCATTCAAAGAGAATTTTCAACTATCGACTATCAAGAGCTCGTAGGTACATTGAATGTACTTTTGGCATAATGACGAACAAATGGAGAATATTTCATAGACCCCTAAATGTCAGTTTGGAACTAGCCAACGGTATAATATTGGCATGTTGTGTGCTGCACAACTACGTACGAGAGCGAGATGGGTACAAATATGAAGATTTGCTTTATGAACCACCTTTGGTGGACCTTGGTGTAGAAGATGGTTTATGGCCGAATATGTTCGCGAAGCAGGTGAGGGACCGATTTGCTCGGTATTTCATCGCAGAAGGTAAACTATCATGGCAGGATAAGATGGTGTAAATGTGGTGATGTTCCCCAAATGTGGTTTATCCTGTACATAAATGTATTATATCTGTACTTTGTATTTTGATAACAAATATTGTAAATTTAATCTGAAATAAAAATATTTTTACTTACCAAGATTTTTCTTTTCTTCCTCTGTAGTATCCTCTTTACAAAATATTTCTACCAATTGTTGCCAAGCTGTTCTCTTCAACACCCTGTTCTTGTAATCAGGACTCGCCATATCCCATATGACACGTCGACTTTTTACTTCTTCTATAAACAATTCTGTGTCAAAATTGTTCATTTCCATGGCTGCACACTGAACAGAGTTGCTGTAAAATCACTACACAAAACAAGTGAACTAGATCAAAACTCGCGTCCGACTGCTCTCATGTGTACAGTCCAACTGACTGTAGTGTACTGGGAACTGCGCTGTCGCCGCGCGGTTCAGGTTGAAAGTCTGGGCGGCGCAGTGCGCGGCGCGTCCAGATTTGAGTGAGTGGTGCATGTGGACGCTGCCATTAGCTCCATTGTATATCGCACCGCGCGGTCGGACGCGCGTCTCAAACCGCGCGGTGCGACGCTACCATGTGTACATAGCCTAAGAGCCTACTCAATCGAACGACCCTAACTTCGCAGCTGTAGAGTGAATATCCAAGGACGATTTCTGTCTCACTGTTATTATATTGACAATAAGGAAATTATTGCCGAGATAACAACCGTCGTGAAGCTGGCCCCACCCAAAACGGCAGAAACTATAAGTTGTATATCATGAGATACTTCAGAGTTTCTGCTATTTAATGCCGCAAAAATAAATTTTCTGCTGTTTCCAGGAAAAAAGTTATTCAACTTTAAAAAAATTAATTACTGGGTGGGGCCAGCATCACGCGGCCCCACCCACTTCGTAAAACTAAATGAAACACATATCAATAATTTCTGCTGAGTTTCTGCTATTAAATGCCACAAAAATAAAATTTCTGCTGCTTTCAGAAAAAAAGTTATAGCCAATTTGATTTTTGGGTTAATGAAACTTATTTCGCTGTAACTCGGTTAATGTACACGTTACAATAACGGGCTAATTGTCAATCTTTACTATTAAGCCATGGCTACCCTATGAAACCAACTGTTTCTGAAACCAACTGAATTGTTTTAGATGTTCACTTTCATTCGTCATAGAACAGCTGATTCTCGCATCTTATTCTTATAGGCCTACAACTGCTGGTTGACGTCACATGCTGCCAGCCATCGATAACACAACATAGAGCGTGATAATTATTTCCAGCATTGATCAGGGATAGTAAGGTGATGGATGGTTCGTCTGTTTCCAGTCTGTTGTGGAGGTCTTTCTCATTCATTCTCTCTCTCACTCACTCGCTCGCTCACCCACATCCTTTTCATTCTTCATCTTTCCATGATGTCTCCGTCTTCATCACTATGTCCAATCATTTCTCACTTCCCCATTTTGTTAGTCAGCTTCGGCACTATTTACAGACCTTCCCTCTGTTACTCAGCCTTTCTTATCCATATCTTTATAATTTGCAAATTTTCTAAAGAGCAGATAATTGCAGATTGATTTTTCTATTAAAGCAATTTTTGGTAACGCTTTGTTATGTTTCAAAATAATAATTGGGTTTGAAACATTTTCGGAGACTAAGATTGTGTCATTCCTTATGTGTCCGAAAATGTTCTCTTAGTGTCCAAAAATGTTCTCTTTAATATCCCAATGTGAAATTCACTTGAATTGCTGAACTGACACCAAAAAAAATTTTTGCAGTTGTTTTCACACCTCTAATAGAAATATGTTAGTTCTATTACCTGTATTCCATTCTTCCACAGAAATAGCTATCAACTGTTCCTATGAACAAAAATCTTTGTCGCTATAGCCTATTGCCTAAATTATGATTGCTCACCTTTTTCAAGAACTGTTATGTACAGGCTATAGAATCTCTTCTCATGAGTACTGGATAAAGACTCATTAAACGATTTGAGCTACTAGCTCAAATTTGACGAATTTTTGCGGGCCATTTGTAGTTATTTCTGTCAGTTAATATTTTCAATTTTCAACCAATTCTCAAAATCAATTGAACTTTTGATATTCTTTTACTTTTTAAACAGAATTTATCAAGAATCTGGAATTACATTTTTTCGAAATAGATAACCACACCCCCCCCCCCCCCCCCATTGCTTAGAAAAATTGTAAGAAACAATTTGAAAAACTAAAAATTTGAAAGATTATTCATTTAGTTTGAAGCTAGGGTGAAGAAACCGGCAGCTGACACCTTAGTTAGTCAATTCATGAATATTATCTATTTACTTTTGAGCTATTGTACGGATTAATAAAAAAATGTTTACAATCTATTTATTCAAGTCTTTTAAATGGCTGATTGAAATTGGGAACAATTTAGATACTAATTTCAACACGAGATTTCTATTTTAAAATCACTTGATATCTATACCAATAGCTGACACCTCTATTTTTGGTCACCTCCAGTAGCTGACATACCTTGACACCAGTAGCTGACATACCTTGAATGAGCTAATTTGATTTTATATATCAAATAGTAATCATACATATAAAACATACTAGAGATATTAACAATAATTAAAAAAATGATAATGTCTAATATAGCCTATTTAACGATTAATAATATACTAATAATTAATAAACACAGAGTAGAGAAATTTGAAATCTATATAAATAAAATTAGAGTTTTGTCTGTACATTTATCAGAATTGTATATTTTTTGGTTATTTTTACGTTTTATACATTAAATAAGCCGAAAATAGTCCTATCTCACTTTCTGTCTGTCTGTCTGTCTGTCTGTCTATCTGTCTGTCTGTCTGTCTGTCACGGCCCCAAAGGCATTTTACGCGGCCTTCTCCTCAAAAACGAGAGCATCGATCGGGATTTTAGTTATTGAACAGTATTGAACACTTTATTGACAATGTCTTTAGCTATAAAAAAACTAAATTGACTTTTTTTTTAACAGAGTAATAAACGTTTAAAAACCAAGTACTGTGCGATTTTGGATACATTTTACGCGGCCTTCTCCTCAAAAACGAGAGCATTGATCGGGATTTTAGTTATTGAATAGTATTGAAAACATTATTGACAATGTCTTTAGCTATGAAAAACTAAATTAACTTTTTTTTAACAGAATAATAAACGTTTAAAAACCAAGTATTGTGCGATTTTGGATACATTTCTTCCAAGTTTTATTACCACATAAGAATAAGAACAAATCACGTAATTTATCATGATATATCAATCAGCTGTTCTCGAATATAAATGGTGGGCCCTTCGCGGCGTTATTTACGCTGTCTGCAGACTTGTGTAGTCGGAGCATTGCAGTATTTTAGTAAACATATGTCTGGTGAATCAAAGCCCATCTTATGTTTTATCAATTATTTCTTTGTTGAGAAAAAAACAAAATTTTCTAATTTCAATAATTTATCAAAACAAAAATTAACATTTTAGGAAGGTGCGGTTTGTGTTAGGGTCTTGGGAATTCGCCAGGTAGCACTATTACTACAACATAAGAACAACAACAAATCACGTAATTTATGATGATATATCAATCAGCTGTTCTCAAATATTCTCTCTGATAACTGTCACTGAATTGTTTACGTCCTAAGTTGTTAACTAAACTGCTAACAACTTCATGATCGTTGCTATCAAAAAAGCCGAAACATATTTAGTCGTATTTCTAAACATAATCCGTACGAAGGACGGGTAGCTGCTAGTCAATAATAATAGCTTAAGAGTCCTCATTGTAATCAACTAGTTTGCTCATTTTCTTCTATATAAAACAGATCTAACAGTCTAAATATATTCCAAGAATAAAAAGCAAATAAATAAAATAATAAAATTTATCATAAATTCATTTAAATAAATTGCATAAAATTTAAATTCTCAAAGGTAATTTAAAGTGAATTAAACAAATTCATTTCATGAATAAGGATTGGATGAAAACTAATTGAAGTAAAGACTATGAAAACTGTTAATTAAATCCAAATTCATTATGCCTTCAAATATTGTTTATCAGGAACACTGAAATTTCGATGGTCATTAACTAGAGTATGCTCAGCAAATATTTTTTTAATGACAACTTCTTTTGAATACCACATTTTCTCTCCATTGCAAACAATTGAAATCAATGAGTAGGCCTCAATCCATGGCCAAGGAAGAACTATTATTAACTAAGAAGAATTATCTTAAGATAGAAACTGCAAAACTAGAACAATGTGGAATGGCCATCATATAATTATACATAGTGTTCACATTCACTACAATAGTACCTATTACATTATTAATTTATGTTCAAATGGAATCATTTTAGAAAGCAAAGCAATGTGTAATAGATGTGGGAATTAATTATATCCAATAGCATTGCTATACTGAGCGACTGTAGTTGTGGTCGCGCGCCAAAATTGAGGCTCAATTAAGTCAGCTAAGCGCTTTTGTCAGCGTTTGGTTCCTTTACCCTGTATGAATATTGTATAATATGTATTATATTTATATTCTGAGAAATTTTTTGAAGGGAGTAATATGTAAGAGTGATTGACCGTGGGAGGTGTTAGTAAACCCCCCCACCCCCACCCATAGTCAACTCTATTTATTCCACTCTATTTTGTCCACTGCTCCCAGATGACTCACACAGATTCGTGTGAACCTGTTAATTTCATCAATTACAATCTAAAAACTCAAGGGTCTTTGGTGCGTTGTGCGATGAAATGGGAAGTGAGCCAGTGGCGCAGCCAAGGGAGGGGGATTAGGGAGCTTAAGAAACCCAAAAGAACCCGAGCTCTTTGACAAATTGTTAATAATTTTCAAGAAAATTTATTATGGAGACTATGTGCTGTAGGCTGATTAGTGTTGGTACATGTCATGTATTCAGCTTTTTAAGTAGAATAATGTTCATAACTAGTGGCTTGACATGGGGGCTTTGGGGCTCAAGCCTTTCCCTCAGGTCCTGAAATCCTTATCAAAACGTTGATAATTTTTAGCGAATTGGCTGTTTGTAATATGAACTCTAGGCTGTACATTTCAAACTTGTTTAAATACGATAGTGTTGATAGCAATTAACAATATCGATATACTATTAAAAGGAATATTATGAGTGACTACCATAGGTGGAAATAGATTTTGTAGCCTGGCAGAACTAGATTTGACCAGGCGGCTGGGTAAAGATAATTCGTCTCACTCATATTAATCTGGCAATCATTTAACCAATAAGTACAGGACCTCTAGCCTCTAGAACCTCCTAAACCTGTAATACATTTAACGTTACAGTAGATTAATAATATAATATTTTTCGGAAGGTGAAGCTCAGATAGTTCTGAGACCTGTGTGTGGGTAATGTAATGTGTTTAATGTTAATGTTTGATGAGTTGGACCCTCAGTTTTAGGTGAGTTCTGTATCATCGGCAAGTGATTTTATAGCTGAGAACCCTCTTTTTTTGGTGGCCGATCTATTCGGTCACCCTTACCCTAGGAATTTGCAGCTTACCTTATCTGACTGAACAGGCACCTGTTACGGTTCGCGACTAACAATTTCCTAAAAAAGGTTTACAGGTTTTTGCGAAAACAAATTCAATACAATTGCAAAAGTTTATTCCTTTGAAAACGCTTCAATACAGAAAGTAATACAGCAGAAAAGTGAAGTTATCATTTTCAATAAGAGATCAATAAATTAGCACTCATTCAGGAAACTTTAGGCTTCTAAAGCCCTCATTTAGGTGGTGAATTGAATGCATTTGTTGTGAAATGGACTGTAAAATTATTTAAAACATTAAGTACTGCGGTTATAAAGTTATATGAAATATGCAAAAAAGGCCAAAAGAAGGCGTTTTTGAGATTGAAGGTTATGAACTTGGTTATTGATTGCGAATAAAGCACCCAGAGTTTACAAAACCAGAATTTAAATTGGATCAAAAACAGAAGAATAGCAAGTGGAAAGCATCTGTGCAAAATCAGTATGCTTTGATTAAAAAAAACTCGACTTTATAAAATTTGGGACCGTTCTTGACTATTGAGTACATTCATATTTAATTTAAAAAAATGATTTGACAAGGTTTGATGGAGAAATTGAACAAAATGTTTGGTTCATTGGCAATTTAATTGGTTAACCACTAGGCCGACAATAAAAAAAACATCATTATATCATGTTAGTTTTGTGAATTTTTGTAAAATATCAATTGAAATATTAATATCAATAATTTGGTAATCTCGATTCGCGTTCAGACTGGCATTTTTCGTTCACTTTATTATCAACACAAAGGTCTCATATGAGCATCATAAAAATAAATAGTAGTGAATCTTGTAGCACGTTTCAGATAATTTTACACTGGTTCCATTTAATTCACGCCATCTATATGAAGACCTTAGTCATTTCTGAATGGATGGTGGAATAGCTATAATCTCTCGCCCTATTTATTTCTGTAACAAAGCGTCCGGACGTACATTCATTCTAATTTTTTTATCCTCATGAGAAGTTGCTTATGCAGTATGGCAGAATCATTTTGAACTCTTGAAACACTCTGTACAAATAAACTCATGATGGACACATTTTGTTTACCCATTGCTTATTTTGCTAATGCTATTCTAAAAAGTCAAGTAATGAATCAATAAGAGGTCACAATAAACTTTATTGCCCACACATAAACTTTATCAGGCAACATTCTTGTAAAAAGAGCTCTGAAAAATCCTAATTTTAACCCCCTCCCTTCCCTTTTACCTGGTAGGATGGGTAAAAGCCGTAAGACCCCCCCCCCCCCCCCGAAACCAAAAGTCTGGGTGCGCCCCTGAAGTGAGCACAAGCAACTAATCCTACATTGTGAAGTCCATTGACTATCCATAGGAACGTTCTTGCCAGGTTGATTCAGGCTTCATGATAATTTACCATGGTGGAATGATACAAATGTATCATTCCACCATGATAATGTACGGTTGTTCGTTCGCAATCACAATTGCAAGTAGGAGAGATGAAAGCTCTTGTCTTTCTTGACAAATGCCTTAATGATGAGGTTTGGTTAATAAAGTTAGCTTACTTCGTATATTCTTAGTTCTCTGAATACTCTTGATTTGACCTTAAGTAAAAGATATTCACAAATTATTTGTGCAAGACAAAATTGATGCTACTATCAAAGAGATACAATGGTGGTCCGATAACATTTAAAAAAATGTATTATTTGATGACTTACGACTTCTGAACGATTTTTTGGATGATAAAATTATTACAGAACTATCAAAGTAAATAAAGAAACTTCCAAAATGATCTATGATCGTCTTAAAGCCTTGGCTTCTTAACTAAAACACTACTTTCCACTCATAGAAGAATGAAAACAATGGATTAAAAATCCATTTGATGAGGACAACAAACTTAAATAATCTCAGCCTTACGACCTCCCAGTTACTCTTTTAAATCTTAAAATATTACAGTAACTGAACATTTCCTCTTAACAATTCGAGTTATTTAACTATTCACAATCGTAGTATGTACATGCATCAATTTAAAATATTCTAACAAAATTAAATTCTTTCTCAAAATAATACTGTATTCATCAAATTTTGTAAAACAAAATAAGAAGTCTGTTCTGTGAAGTTTTATATTCAAATACTGAGTTTAAAATGTGTGGCTATTTTAGGTTTCACTTTATTTTTTGGGTGAGTTTTTTGAAAAATCAGTAATTAATTATTTTGCAGGAAAAAGAGCTCATTGAACTGCCGCGATTCTATCATTTAATCAGGCTATAAGGAGAAAGATTTAACAACATTTTGGATGGTGACGAGGATAGAATATCCAACAATATCCGTAATTGCGATGAGATTTCTGATGATATTCACCACACAGGGGCGTATTCAAGGGGGGAGGGTCCCTGGGTCCGGACCCCCCCCCCCCCCATTTGAGATGACTAAGCACTAGATAGAATGCTTTTTTGCTGTAGGAAAGGTTCTTAAGAATAATTCTATACCAGTGATAATAATTCTAGAGAACAAAATTTAATCTAGACGGAATTAATGTACAATATTGGAGTGTTGAGAACTGAGCATCGCGGCTGTCATTGTATCCATTATTGTGGCATGTTTAGACTATCTTTATACGATAGAGGAGAGAACTTTAATGTATGGTACATTATCGAGAAAGAGTGGGTTAGAATTTCATGATAAAACTGAGAGAAGTCATTAGTCTAGAAGTAGAAAAAACGTATTATAGTAGCATAGCTCGCAAATGTTGACATTGTGAATTCTTTTTCCATGATAAAATAACAAAATGATTTTATAGACTTCCATTTAAGCTTTTCAACTGTCCAGAAGCTCAGTTTCTGCGTGGATCACGGTCGGTGTTGAAGTAAAATTAATAATTTCGTTCTCGGTCCTGGTACAATGCCATACAATCTTGCATTTATACAAGTTTTAATAGAGAATAAAATAATTGCTGCCATTTAATATTAGTTTTTAATTTTTCAATTATTGGATTTTTGATTTTTCGTTTTAAGTTTGTTTTGGCTGAAAAAAGAAAATTCATCCATTACTTTCACGTAAAAACAGCTAAAACATTAATAATTAAAGAAACATTGACTTCTTCCTCAAACAGAAGTTGTGATAGTTCAGAAATCAATCAGGTGTGGGATTTCTTCATTTGTTGAAACAAATTAATTGAATCCAATCTCAGGGACTTGACTCATAATTTCTTTGAGAAGTTCATGAGTCTTGCTGGTGAGATTTGGTAAGAACATATAAATTTAAAGATTTAACACCATTTTCTGCAAATAATAAATTTAAAACGATATTGATTTTCCCAATATTGGATGATGCACACACAATTCAAAAGTACACTGTGTCTCATTTGTTGGTTGCTTTCAGTTCTCATTTAAATACTTATCAAAGTTGATCAGTGGTAGTTTTGATATGTGCTGTTTCAAGTTCATTTTCAATACAGTGACAATATGATTATTTTTTCAGACAACACTATTATTATCAATCCATGAATCGTATTTCGAATCAGAGCCCAACCATTTCACATACAATTTGTTACCTTTCTTCTCTAGTACCCTCTCAATAAGATACACATCAGGGTACTTGGTTTCTTCACTTCATACTCATAGAATGCACCCTTTTAATGTATTGTTGTCTTCACCTATTCTCTTCACCTTTCTTCTCATATGGGATGGGTGTCGAAAAATATGTTTTCTTTTTAAAAACGTGGAGTTTGGAAATTGTAAAATGGGTTTAGCAACTTTTTAATATCATAAAAAAACATTAGTATTGTGTAATAAGTAGTACAGTATAATACTTAATTAATAAATTGAAATAGGTTGAAATTTGTGAACTACGGCTGCTGTGATACTTGCTGTAGTTACAAAGTGAATAAAAGTTTTAGGATTTGAATGCAGGGGGGGGTGGGGGGCAGTCCAGTCAAAGAGTTTTGTATGCAGGTGAAGTGGACCCCCCTTGAAAAATTTCTGGATACGCTTATGTCACCACCATATGAACGCACTTTTTTTAATTTTCGCTTTCATAAAAAACAAATACGGAAATCAACTGAAGGTTGAAAGTGACTTGAGATTAAAAATACCTTCATTCAACCCTGACATTGACGTTTTAGTGCAAACGAAAAAGTCTCGAATACCTCATCAATCCTTACTTTGAAACAGCAATTTGACTTATTAAAAGGTTGTGATAACAACTTTCTTAACTGTAATCATATCAAAGTCGTATTAATATATTTTGATTAAAGAATTAAAATGGTCTTCGAGTAAGCCTACTTTTATAATATTCTAGTTCTTTTTCTCACCTATATAGGAACATTTGTTAGAGAGTAAGAAATCACTTGTTGCATATATTGCAAGCATAGTGGAAAGTGGGAGAATACCGTGCACCCCATTTTTGAATCTTCTGGTAGTAGTTAGTAGCACGTGATGACATTCCACAATAATTGCTTTAATGGGAGGGAGACGCTTCGATACGCAACACACACCACCACATACAGCAGCCGGCTGTGACGTCATATTACAAATAATCTAGAAAAATCTATTACTCCGTTGGGGTTGATGTATTAAATTAATAATTCAACTGGGCACACAACTCAATATAATTGAAACTTATTATAGATACTACTAAGCACATACATACCAGAGTAAGTTGAGTTACCCTACCACTAGTAGTTCTGTGAAGAGTAGTCCTCACGCAATAAACCCTTCAAATATCTGAAAGATATTTCGCAAAATTTTACTCATTGTCCACTTCATATTAGGGGGAGAACAGGACAGGGGAGCTGATTTTTTTGAGCATTTTGTTATCTTTAACCTTGGTGAGAACAGAGAAATTGATGAATCTTAGTTATCGTTTCCAATGTATAAGCGAAAAACCAAAAAATTGTACCCTTTTTAAACCTGACTTGAGTTTTTTACTTTTGTAGTTATGGTTTTCAAGTTCTCTTCAAAATCGTTTAAAAACCTTATTAAAAAAAACCTAAATCTTATTATTTTGCATATTATGTAATACAATAGGACTATGTGCATTACTAACCATGCTCAAATGCGTTTAGAATGCACAAATTCAAGTGTAACTTTCAAACATTTCCTGGGGGGGGGGGGGGAACCCCTCAACCCAGCTTTTGCTGGGAGGTAAACCATACCCCCAGAGCCCCCGGTAAGTTACAGCTCCGGTACTTCTCAATTCAGAAATTAAGCCTTGCTCTGGCATGTATGTACATTAGTAGTAACATTGTCTCAAATGACCGGTCTATGCTGATGTGTCATTAACCGAGTTACAGCCAATTAATTTTCGTTGACCCAAAATTTAATTGGCTATAACTTTTTTCTGAAAGCAGCATAAACTTTACTTTTCATGGCATTGAGTAGCAGAAATTCAACTGAAAATCTTGACATACATTGAATTGAAATTTTTGAAGTGGGTGGGGCTGGTTAGAAATAACATTGGTTTAAATGGCAAAATAGTTTTTGCTACATCTTTTTTGCTGGTGTAGCTACGGCTATGCTGTTAGTGTCATTCGATAGCCACTGTTTAGCAGTAAAGATTGACACATAGCCCGTTATTGTAACGTGTATATTAACCGAGTTACAGCCAATTAATTTTCATTAACCCAAAACTTGAATGGGCTATAGCTTTTTTTCTAAAAGCAGCAGAAACTTTATTTTTACGGCATTAAATAGCAGAAACTCAGCAGAAACTATTGATATGTGCTTTATTAAGTTTTGCGAAGTGGGTGGGGCAGCGTGATTCTGGCCCCACCCAGTAATTAACTTTTTTAAAGTTGAATAACTTTTTTCGTGAAAACAGCAGAAAATTTATTTTTGCGGCATTAAATAGCAGAAACTCTGAAGAATCTCATGATATAGAACTTATAGTTTCTGCCGATTTGGGTGGGGCCAGCTTCACGACGGTGAGATAACATTGTCTGGCGCCTAAATGCGTGCATGCGCTTGTGTGTGTTTACGCAACGCCCGGCATGGCAGTGTGTGAGTGAAATACTCGGTTTTCGTTGGAATGGTTAGTAGCAGCATTAGGTCTTGCGATGAAGAGTCTCCTCTAGAGTCAAAAACATCACTTCGTAGTTAGTTTTCTATTTCGGTCGCTATTTTCAATCCAATAAAGACGAAAATGGTACCAAATTGTGCAGAAAGATCTAAAGAATGGTCGTATAACCTCCGATTTTCGAATTTTTAACTCTATTACAGTCGTATGAGCCGTTAAACTTTTATAAACTTTGACATGTAATTATAAAAAAATGGTAAGTGATATTCAAATTCCGAGGTTATACGACCATTCTAGCAATATTTATCTACAATTTGACACCATTCACGTATCTCTAGCTTCAAAAATAACGTCCGAAACAGAAAACTACGAAGTGCTTATTTTAGTGTTTTTTCCAAAGGTATTAAGGCCTCTTAACATGAGCATCCGCTTTATATTAGTTCCAGAAAGAACCAGAAAATTAATTGCCTTTTCGAGATTATTCTATTAAAATCTATGTACACAGATGAGAGTTTATTAGAACATTCCAGAAGACTGCAAGGCTAGGTGTGAACAGGGGGAGTAAACAAAACATGCTTGTTATTGCTTAATGTTAGCTATTGTAGCAAATATGAGAATGAAAATAGTAAGAAAGAAGGACAGTGGTTCTCAGTGTTATCTGCTATGTAAATGTTTACTTATAAGCAATTAATTACTCTGCTTTTGACACTTTTATGGTGTTTACTTGGTAATTAGTAGAATGTTCTAGTTGTTTGATTAGAAATTAATGGAGTCTTATCGAATATCGTGGAAAGTTCGAGTTTCCTTGATTGTTTATTTTAGAAATCGGTAAAAGTTGGTAGAGAAATCTAGAGATATCTCAATTATGAAAAATCATGTAAATAGAGGTGGACTTTTGTAAATTAGTTCAGTCTTGTTTGAAACTCGTCGTGATAAGTGGCAGTAGTGACAGTTCAGGCAGTGAAATCCCGTTGGCGCTATTACAAACCATGAAATGAACTTTCGTTGTCTGTAGTGATAATTCTCTTGGCAGTTCTATAGTGATAATTCTTTTGCCTAATACAGTATTACGGACTTGTGCTATGCAAGTTAATTGTTCTTCCTCGACGTTTCTTTTTGAATATTATTCGACAGTTTATTGTACAGTTATTATTTAATATTAGATCGGCCTTTTGACATTTAGTGATTTATTTTTGTTCAGTTTATTGAAAACTCATTATCAGTTGAACAATATCGTTTTATCTGTTTCCGATTGCTTATTTTTGTGCAAGAAATTACTGAACAGTGTGATTTGTGAATTATTTGTGTTAATAAAGTGCGAGTGATAAATTTAAGTGTTGCCAGCGTTATTTTAGACATAGAACCCGTAACACTATTATTGAAACAGTGCAGAAAATATTTATATTTTTCCTGGCGTTTCATAACAATATTAACTCACTCCTCGAATATCCAGTTCTATGGAGCTGATAAAAAGTTTCATTCAATAGATATGTAAGAAGTTCCATTCAATAAATCACACATTAATTTTTTTGTTGTTTTGTAGCGCAGAGACTCTCCAGTTTAATTTCCCAACCCCTACATTGTTTGAATAACAATCTTTATTGACATTTAAACTCATAAACCACGATTTGTCCAGCTGTGCATAATGTGGTTTAGTTAGCTACGTAGCGCGCGCATAAATATAGATTCAGTTTTCAACTATTGTAGATAAACTATTATCACTTGTACTATTGTGAAGTGAAAGCTATCACCAAACAGTTCATTTTTATAAGCCCGGGAGGAGATCCTCATAAATAAATTCAACTTTTTTGTGACCGCACTCCTGAAATTTATTGTCGAATAATGAGCACTAGAATGCACACTGTGTGCAACTAAATAAATTATCGTCTTCTTCTGTGGCTCTATAACCCAGTGCGGGTCACAGGCCATGCTCTATCTATGCTGACAAGCATGTGTTTGTTGCTGTGATATATTGCATAGTAGCTATAAAGGTATAACTTACTGTAGTAGCAAGTACCATATATACATAGCTGGTCTACCAGAAAGCATTTTTCTTGTTTATTATACACAGTAAGGCATCTGGGAAGTCACAGTATGGTTTAATGTTAAGCGTTGGTTCATAAATTTCGTTATTGGACTATAAAAAGAGTCATGTTAGCTTGTTAGTATGAGAATAACTCAAACAAAAAATTCATAAGTTGACAGTAGGCTGACCAAATTTTGACCTGAAGATAGTCTTATTGTTACACGTTACAATAGGACTATATGTAATTAACCGTTAATAAATTTATATAAATATATCTTTGTATATTGTATTTGAATAACTAAATAAAGATACGCTACAACTTAAAATCATGAAAAAATCAGTATAAACAAATTTTAGAGAGATTTCTGGGCTCTTGTGAAATAAAATATTTAGTCATTTCACCATGATCCACTCATGTGATTGAATCGTCTTGACTTCTACATTTTCGGCTCTATGGGATAATGGGATAATGGGATAATGAGTGGCAATCAACGGAGAAGACAATCAAGAAGAAGAAGTCGATTACGTAAGTGAGTTACATAAGTAAGAATAAAAAAGTGATAGAGAGTATCATTTTGTTAAGGTATTACATCAAAATATAAAATATAAAATCAGTGAAGGAAACCAATAATAAAATTCCAGTTGACAAATTCTTGATATTTTTTTTGTAAATAAAAAACTGGGTTCTAATGAAAAACTGTGGAGCTGTGATGTTAACATACTCAAACACTCGCACAAATTATGATTTTTTTGAAAGCCATCCATTAAGGTTATATAAAATTACGTAATTTACAGACATAGAAAACCCAAAAATGCATTAAATCATCTGAAAAGTTAGCTTGTGGTTGAACTACTATCAGCCCTACTTATTTATCTTACATTATCTTGAGCATTGAACACAAAAAGTTCTCACATTGCTGATTGGTGGTAGGTGTTGATGCTAAATTCGTATCTACTGAAAATCAGTTTGAAATCGTATTTGCTGCAAAAATTGACCGTGCTCCGATCTCCCTGTTCAGTCGCTAACCACTCAATATAAATGGAAATTCGTCAATCCCATATATATGACATGTAGATGACGTTACCACTGGCCCTTTGTATTAACAGCTCAGTTCATTTTCTGATTGTGTCGGATATAAAGTAATTACGGTTATCAACATGTTAATTCAGAACACCGCTTCCACTACAATTTTGCTGGGAGCATTGATGGATATTTTTCATCAATGAACAGCAATTGTGCATTTTCGCTTGCAGTCTCTATACATTAAGTTCATTCGGACAATTTTTTACATAAGTAACATTGTTTACATTCCGTAACCGTTCATAATTACAGCCGAACTGACTTGACAATTTGCATGATTGTGATTGATTTTGATTTTATTATGACATATTTGATAACATTTCAATGATTTCCATCTATGTACGGGTATTAAGGTCTATAAAATATACGTAGGTCTGGAAAATTAAGTAGGCTATATGCTACACATTTTATTATTAATTTTGTGTGATAATTATCTTGTTCCTTAATACAATATTGTTTTTTAAAATAGCTCACTTTTTATGAAATTGCGCTCAGATCGGGTAGGTACGCCATTGTATAATTTATGATTGGATTTTTTCTAGAAATTACATTACTATTATAATTATTATATTTCAATTGTTTTTCTTACAATATCATAAGTTATTCATTTCAAACTTATTTTTATGATGAATAGATTAGTTTTCATTAAAGCAATTTTGGTTTAAAACTCGAAAAAAAGTTTTTTATAAACATTTTTGAATATTTAATAAGATTAAAAACTCGAAAAATGTTTTCGAGGTTCAAAAATTTTAGCTGTCAAATTCAGTTATTTCTGGAACGAAGAGTTTCTGAACCTATAACGTTTCTGAGAAACTATCACCTACTAGAGAACTTTCTATCTTTCGAGAGGAATAAGTTGTTCAGTATGATCGATTCTTCCTGAAACAAATATTCACTACATTTTTCTCATTACCGGTATGTCAGGTTTCGTAATTCGGTTTTGAATTTGTCATTATTTATATAAGAATTCAAAATTCTAATATAAATCATGACAAATTCATGATTTCCATTGTGGACACTTGTTGACAATACATGTCATATATTCATGATTTCAAATTTGATTTCCATTCCGGACTTTTATTAACAATATATATTTTCAAATTGATAATACATGATACAAATTTTCAAATTTAACTACTGTACTTTAAACTGTGAGGCTGATGCATCTTTACGACAAAAATTTCTGGGCAAAACCAACGACTTTGTAGAAACTTCACGATCGAATCTCAATTGTTGTTCCCCAACACAAACTGCTGGCTAGCAATAATAATTCAGTGGGAAGATTGTACTTGGAAGCAGTATGACACCTACCTGAAAAAAGACAAAAATGAATAAAGATGAAACCAATGACACGCAACAGCCGATTGGAGTCTTTTTTCTTTTTCGTTTTTTGTATGTGCACAGGCACTTGACTGAACACACCCCTGCTGGGTGACCAAGTTGATTGTGGTCTTGTAAAGGAACATACTCTTCCTCTTACACGTCTAGAAAGAAAAAGTGAAAAGGAAAGGACATGCCAAAGGAAAAGAGAGATAGAGAGAGAGAGAGAGAGTGTGTGTGAGAGAGAGTTATGATTGTTGAGAGAGTATAACTTCACGACAAGACAGAAAAAGATAAAGATTATCAGCTAAGGAAGGGCTTAGCCCAATAAAACCATGCGCTTTAAAATCAAGAAAAAACTTGGAAAAAGATATCGGATGTCACACGTTGAACATGCAGTCGTTCACCTTGAACCTGTGCACTGTATTTCTTCTATCACAACTCCTTCGGAAAAAGGATGCCACATGGTTAGTGGAGAAAAAGAGATGGTAATGTGAGAAAACGAAGACGAAGAAGGAGGAGAAGGATGAGGAGGAGGAAAAGGAGGAGAAGGAGAAGGAGGAGGAGAAAAGGAGAAGGAGAAGAAGGAGGAGGAGGAGGATGAGCAGGAGGAAAAGGAGGAGGAGTAGAAGGATAAGAAGAACAGGAAGAAAACCAAGAAGCCGTTGGTGGCAGAAGAGGAGTGGGAGAACAAGAAGAAAAAACTGTGAGAAAAGAGAGATTCTAATGGATGACAAAGTGGAAGAAGAATTAGAAGAGGAAAGAGAAAGAGACAGAAAAGGGTGAGTGAGAAGGTCGAAGAGCGTGCCAAGTGACAATAAATCAACGCGCTAACAAACAGTCGTGGTTGTGCTCTTGAAACTTGGTGGGCTTTCATTTGGACTGAGACTGGTGGGACGTTTAGTATTGGTCATTCGTGATTTTGGATGTCTACTATTATATATTCATCATTTAAATACTTTTTTTCTGCTACAGGGGACCAGTTTAAGTTCACTTATTGACTGTTTTTTGCCCTCAATTCCGCATGGTAGTTCTTTATGCGGTCAGTTCCATTTTTTCTCTCAGCTTCGGATATCACCATCTTTTTCTGTTGGTTTCTATTCTTCTGAATTTCCTTTTATCTCCTCTCAGTAGATTGTAGTTTCCGGATTCCTCTTTTAAATCTTTTCTTTCTGCATCCAGTTCCTAATTATAATAAAATAATTATTTCATTATATTTTCTCTAAATCTTTTGGTATGACTTCAAATTGAATAAATAAATTTTCAATATATCTAAAATTAGGTCATTCATATAAGACTAAATCTACAACTACAAAATATGTTTCTCTGTATTCAATATCCAATTAGGTACTGTATTTTTGGATTTTTTTTGTTATGTCCTTGATGTTTCCGGGAAGCAAATTGTACAATTTTGGTGCTAAATGGTTAAATTGAGAAAGGTGCTTCTGTCTTGTGTCATGTCCATGGTAATTGAAATGACTGAATTAGAAAGTGAATCACAGTTTGTGCTCTAGCTGCTGCTGCTGTTGTCTGCAGAGCAAATGCTACCTTGTCCATTATCTGAATTCAATTTCTGAACAAATTTACGGATTCGGGGTCCATTCCATGTCATTGGCTTGCCAATGAGATTCTAAGATCAATCTATGAGCCAGCTAATGCTTTTTTGGGTATTTATTCATGATTTTTATGACCACTTTCAATAATCAAACAACTCAATTACATTTTTTTTTTTTGAGGTTGAAGCCCACATGGGTCTGAGACCTGTGCGTGGGTAATGAGTTGGATGATGGTGATTGATGAGTTGGAGCTACAGTTTTAGGTGGGTTCCGAACCACCGGGAAGTGATTTTACAGCAGAGAACAGTGTCTTTTTTGCTGGCCAATCAATCGGTCACCGTTACATTTGATATTAATGTGATTGATAACAACAATAATAATTCATTATACCACTATTTTTATAGATTACAGATTTAACTGAACTTGTTACATAAAAAATCTGAATATCAATAAAAGTTTGGTGATTTATTTTTTATTTTGTTTATTTTTTAGTTTTCATCATTTCCCTTTTTTAGTTTTCATATAAGAATTATGATTTAGACTTAATAATTTGGTTCTATAACATTTTATTGAAAATTATGTACAAGGCTCTTAAAGATCCTGCTCATGAATAAAAGTGTGAATTCTGTTGAAAAATGGAAAATAAAAATAGTTTAGCATTATAAAACCTGTATTTAATAGCAATTCTATGAGAAAACCAGGCTACTACATTTATTTGTTAGATGAAATAAAACCAAAATTAGCAGTATGCGGCAAATATCTTTCTTCTGTGGAGCTGATTTCCCCCCATGTTTATAGATAATAATAATAATATTACATAATATAATATAATGTTATAATTTAATATAATAATAATATCACACCAAACTTCATTTTTGTAGAGCTGTTGAATTTAGTGCATCCAAAAATAATTTGTGTATCCGTTGTATCTAGCAAAGAAAATATTGATGGAAAGCATGCTTCCTTTTGCAGGTGTGTGCGCGTTAGTGTTTTGATAGTCATTCGAGTCACGTATTTTTGTAAATTCAGTGTCTTCTTTGCTTGGCTTAGTCCTCTCAGTCTCTGTTTGGTAGATGCAACCCAAATAAGCTGGCTTACAATTCACGTCACGGCTCCATTTGCAATTAGTTGTGACCGTTTGTTCAACCGTGCTTTGTGAAATTTATTGCTAGCAATTGCTTGTAACTGGTTAATAAACTCTAACCTATTGATTTACCACTGTACCAATGTGATAAAGCGGTTGCGGCGAATAATGTCTACCCTGAACCCTTTCGATCTTGACTATGTTACAAATGAATGTGAGTGTAATAAGGTTTTGTAGGAATAGTTGACAACGATTAAAAGGTTTGAGGTGTGAGCAATTATTCACCTCGATTGTCAAATCACTGAAGTCTTCACAAGGATCCAGGGTCTTCAGCTCGTATTTAACTCCAGGGTAACAAATTACAAAGTACCCAATACGGATTGGAACTTCCATAACTTTGGCACAACTAGTTAATAACTAGATTAACTTGTAATAATACTACTACTAGTTTTCACTTTGTAATGAAACTGATCCTGGACCAGAAAACTAACACCAAATCTGAGTCAGCCAGATCTTCAAATTTTTTCTTGATATGCTCACATAATTATAATTTACTAATAGACAAGTAGAGACGGAATTCGAGTACTTTCAAGTGCTTCGCTTTTAAATGTTGAGATGCTAGAATTAGCTAGTTAATGGTATTTTTTCCAATTGGCTTTATTGTTTCCAAGAGCAGCTTTTCAAAAAAATTGGTATTACTGGTAGCAGAGAGATCGTTCTATAGGAAATGACTGATCACAATTAAAACCAATTAAAATTCAATAAACAAACTAGAATTGATCAAAACTTTGGTTTTTGCAAGAATCTGGTTGGCTGGCCATGGACGTTGAAATAATGCTTGAGAAATGCACTAGAAGAGATCACAGAGCAGTAGCGTTGTTCGGTTTTTTTTGGGAGGGTGAAGGTCTGAGACCTGTGCGTGGGTAATGAGTTGGATGATGGTGATTGATGAGCTGGACCTACAGTTGGGTTCTGAACCACAGGGAAGTGATTTCACATCAGAGAACAGTTTTATTGGGCTAATGATGGAATTGAGGATATCCAAAACTGTCATCAAAATAGTCTGAGTATAAAATTTATACTATTATGTAACATATCTTATTTTTAACAATTCTCATTCTCGTTGTGGTAATTCTTAGAAGTAGTGCAATGAAAGTACGCCCGTAGTTAGCCAAACATAAATGGTGATGGTGAAACAGCTGAACGATACCGAGTAACAGCAGATGGAACTATAATTAGTTTTATTAGCTTTTTGACTTGACAGACAACTGGATGAATCTGTTTAGTTTTCGGTGAACAGAACTCGTAATGATTTTGTAAATAACCACCGAAGTGGTAACTAGCAAAACAAACAATCCTCTAGTTCCGTTTATGCGGTGGCTTCTTTCTTACTTCTTATACCTTCTGCTCCACCACATACTTCATCTTATTCTCTTTTTCTCCTTATTCTTCCAATCTTTGACCCTCTTTTTCTTCTTTTCCTGCCCTCTTCATCCTCCTCTACCATCACATTCTTGTTTTGAACTCTACACTTTTTTCCTACTTTTTTATTTTCTTTACATTTCTGTCCATTCTTCCTATCTTTACACCAATTTTTCTTCTTTACCTCGCCCTCTTCATTCTACCATCACCTTCATCTTCTCAACTTCTACACACTTTTTGGATTTCTATACTGTTCACCCCGATACATATTTTATAGTGGGTTGATCATAATTAACAATATTGCTTAATGTAGAAACAAAAAAAATTGTATTCTCAATTTGTTATATGCTTTTGTTTTATTTCAATAAACTCCTTTGCGTAATTGCAATTTTCTCAGAAAAATTAATAATTATTTTTTTGATTATTATATTATTATTATTGGTTGATTCTTAGCGCAGGCGGATTATTGCTTGTTGGTTGAGATAAGAAACTATCATCCTTTCCCCCCCCCCCTACTCCCCTCCTACCCTTCCGTTCACCCTTCCTTTAAATTTCACTTCACTCTCGAGTTTGTTCCTCGACTGTCAACCTCGTACCGTGTTGCGTTCCGTTCCGTGAAAGTATTAGTTATTAATATACATATATGATTCAAAATTACATACATTCAAGAAATCTACTCATGCCAGAAGACGTCAACTTTACCACCTACTTACAGTCCACATTGAAGTCACCTTTGGTAAGTGATAGTTTTATTACTAATTAACTTGCTGTAGTCTGACTGCGTTGTTTCACTTTTTTCTTAACTGCACCCTGGGTCCTTGTGGCTCAAGGACAGGAAGGGATAACCATATTGTCCTCCGTGTCCGGATCAAAGCCTCATTTCCAGAAATTTGATAACTTTATTAGTTTAAATTTCAATTTGTAAAGTTGACTCATGCACTGAGATTTCATGATCAATCCCGTTTCCTTAATCCTGTTGTTGTATCCCGCAACCTTATCTTATCTGCCGATAGTCTACAATGGCAACTGCAAAACCCGAAGCTTTGCTAAGCATTCGTTTGAAAAAGAAAGAAACTTTATTCACCCGTGTTCAGCAAGCATACGACTTACTGAAAAATATCAATGATTTAAACGTTCAAAAACAATTCTTGATTAGAAGTAGGTTCATTGAAAAAACAGTTAGTGAATTTTCATCATTGTTGGATGAAATAAATGAACTTTCTATTCAAATTAATCCTGATTTTGAACCTGATTATCAATCATTAAATGCTATAGATAACTTAGCTTGTGCCATAATTGATTCTCGTGATAGATTACTGCAGAAACAAGAGATAAAAAATGATTCTTCTCCATCTACTCATTCACCACGCTTAAATATGATATTACCTCCTGCAGAGATAAAATCGTTTGATGGATCTGACATTTCAGACTGGCCTAGGTTCAGAAATATATTTACATCTTTGATTTTAAATGATAAATATTATTCGTCAGTCCACAAGTCTCATATCTTACATAATTTGTTATCTGGTGAAGCAGCTAGAGTAGTAAAATCATTTCAGATTAGTGCTGATTTTGATTTAGCATGGGAAGCCCTTTGTAAACGCTATGAAAATGATAGAGTTTTAGCAAATTATTATATGAATGAGATTTTAAAAACCACTAGTGTCCCAGTGAAACCTTCTTTAAAATCTCTTGAAGATTTTCTCGTGAAAGTTGGTGATAGCATCACTTCATTAAAATCGTTGAAAATTCCTGACCTAGGAGATTACCTATTGTATTCGTTAGCCATACGACAATTAGATAAACAATCTTGTGAATCTTTTGAAATTGTAGTAGCAGATAAAAGTTTTCCATCATGTCAACAGCTGATTGATTTTGTAAACACAAGAGTTAGGACATTCCAATTGTCGGCGTCTGATGCACCGAATATGAATGTGACTAAACCAGTAGATAAGATTAATAGTAAAATGAAACCGTTTCAAAAGAAAGTTGTGTTATCTACTCAGGTTGACAACTGCTTTCGCAATGCTACAAATAATTCAAAATTCACTGATCGTTCCGAACTAAATTGCCCATTATGTTCAAAAAATCATATGTTGTCGTTATGCCCTGTTTTTTTAAAGAAAGATCCGAAAGATAGAAATGAATATATCAAATCATTGAAAGCGTGTTTCAACTGTTTTTCTAAATTTCATCTTGTCGGCCAGTGTAAGTCCAAACCAAAATGTGTGTGTAATCGTATGCATAATAAGTTATTGCATTACCCACGTAGCAATGATAACAGTAGATCGTGCTCTCCAGTTAGTTATCAGAAGCGATCGGATAACAGCCCTAAGGCCGATTTAAAGTTGAAATCAAGTGATTCAATAACTCAAACCGATCCTATAGCTACACAACATTGCGGTATGACTGAAAACGTTATTAATCCTTCTATTCAGTGTATTCCTAAAACGAGTGTTGTTTTAGGCACAGCTTTAGCTCAAATAAAAAGTTCTTCTGGTTCGTTTGTTAACGTTCGTCTGATTATTGATTCAGGTAGCACTACTAATTTCATAACAAAAGATCTTGTTATAAAACTTGGTTTATCTGTTCAGGATCGCAGACAAAATTTCTCTGGTTTAAATTCCGCAAGTGTCGGAAATTCCTGTGGCGTTGTAAAATGTTTATTAAAACCTAAAGGTTTAAACCATCCTCATGTAGAAGCTGAAGCTTATGTGATTGATAAAATAGTTGGGTCGTTAACCCCCGTGTATCTGGATTCAAAGATTCAAAATGAATTGAAAAAATTCAATTTGGCTGATCCCATGTTCTATGAACAGCGTTCCGTTGACCTCCTATTAGGTTGTCAATTATTCAACAAAATATTAAGTCATCATAACCAAATTACATCTGAAGAAGGTGCTTCGTTTTGCGTTATACCTTCCGTGTTTGGTGATATAATTTTGGGTGAATTCCCAAGTTGTTCCGTGACCAATAACCAGACATTACCTTCGTTATTGATACATCCCGATTCTGAGAACTCGTTGAATAGTTTGGTTCATAAGTTTTGGGAAAGTGAGGAAATTTCTAATGTTAAATTTCCTAATCCTGATGACGAATTTTGTGAAAAACATTTTGTTGAAACTCACAAACGTGATCAACAGGGAAGATATGTTGTCAAGCTCCCGTTCAAGGTAGACACTAAAAATCTCGAATTTTATGAGTCTCATGAAATTGCGTTGAATAGATTTCTCTCGTTAGAACGTCGTATGTTGCGTGATGCTCGCTTAAGAGCTGACTGTTTATCGTTTATGAAAGAGTATCGACTTTTAAATCACATGGAAATTGCTAGAAGACCTGGAAAATATTTCATACCCTATTTTTGTGTATTCAACCCTTCATCACCCACCACAAAGGTTCGTGTTGTCTTTGATGGATCAGCAAAGAGGGGTCACGTTTCCTTGAATCAAGTCTTACACTCTGGACCGACGTTGTTAAATGATATTTGTGATATTTTAACTAGGTTCAGATTGCATTCATTCGTTTTTACATGTGATATTACAAAAATGTACAGAGCTATTCTTGTTGATGAAGAAGATTGTTCGTTTCTTCATATATTGTTTCGTGAAGATCCTTCAAAGGATATTGTCGTCTATGAGTTAAAAAGAATTCCATACGGTTTGAAACCCTCGGGATTTCTCGCTCAACGTGTATTGATTCAATTGACAGAAGATGAGGGAGATAAATTTCCTTTAGCGGCGACCGCAATTCGTGATGAAATTTACCATGATGATTTTCTAATAGGTGCTAGCTCGTTGGAGGAAATGTGTGAAATTAAATCACAACTATGCAATCTCCTGAAATGTGCTGATATCAAACTGAACAAGTGGAGTAGTAACTCTCCTGAATTCCTGAAACGGGTTCGTTTGGAAAACAGTCAAGTTCCCTTTCATATCAGTGATGAACCTAATTCTAGTGTTAAGGTGTTAGGTATTATGTGGAATCCGACTACCGATTGTTTTCAAATTAAAGTTTCAGTTCCGGAGTATCATAAGACAAACTCAAAGCGCAGTGTCTTGTCTGTAATTGCTAGACTGTATGATCCACTTGGTTTTATAGCTCCTGTTATTTTCAAAATGAAATGTTTTTTACAAGAGCTATGGAAATTACAAATTTATTGGGATACACCAATTCCTGATGACTATAATGCATGCTGGAATAAGTTCATGGAAGAGCTTCCTGCTCTTAGTTCAATTTCAATTCCTCGTTGCGTTTATGGTGATGCACTTTCGTGTCAAATAGTAGGATTTTGTGATGCATCTCAAAAAGGAATATGTGCTTGTATTTATCTGAGAGTTGTTTTCTCAGACTCTGTTGTTAAATGCTTTCTAATAAAAGCAAAAACTAAAGTGGCACCGTTAAAAACACTTTCAATTCCACGTTTAGAGCTTTTAGCTGCGTTGTTGCTTTCAAAATCGTACGTTTCAGTGCTTCCTAATCTGTCTAAAATTAATCGACAATCAACGTTTCTCTTCTGTGATTCAACTATTGTGTTAGCTTGGTTGCGTATACCACCCTATAAGTTGCAAACGTTCGTTGCAAATCGTGTCGTGAAAATATTAGAATTGACTAATCTAAATGATTGGAATCATATTGGTACTGATTTCAATATTGCTGACGTGGGTTCAAGAGGTATTCCTCCTCAAATGTTGAGTTCGTTAGAAGAGTGGTATAGAGCTCCAACATGGTGTTCAGAGCCGTTATCATGCTGGCCATTGTCTTCCGTAACAATACCCTCTGAAAGTCTACCTGATATTAAAAATAATCAAGGTGAAATTGTTTTGAATCTTACCGAAGATAGTGCCGTTATTCAAATAACTCATTTCTCCTCATATCTAAGAATGTTGCGTTCTTGTGCATATGTTTTCCGATTTGCCAATAATTGTAGAGCAAAAATAAAAGGTGTCTCTCGTGAAAAAGGAGTATTAAGTGTTAAAGAGTTGAAATCCGCACAAGATTTCTGCGTTAGAATCGTTCAAAAGTGTCATTTCAATCGTGAACTTACCCTTCTGAAAGAAGGAAAGCCTTGTGATAAAGCCTTTCAAAAGTTGTCTGTTTTTTTGGATAGTGATGATTTTATTCGCGTTGGTGGCAGACTTGTGAATAGTGATTTGGAATATGAAGCTAAGCATCCTCGCTTGATTCATAAGGACAGTCATTTTACTAAGCTCATTATTGAATATTATCACCGCTCCTATCTCCATGCTGGACCTAGGATTGTGCGTGCTCTCATCCAGCGTTGTTTTTGGATTATTGGAGCCCATAGTGTAATTAGACATGTCATACACAATTGTACTCGTTGTCGTTTATTCAAAGCGAATACTGTTGAACCCGTTATGGGCGACTTGCCCCGCTCTCGTGTCGTTCCCACGGCACCCTTTTTCAAAGTCGCTGTCGATCTCGCAGGTCCCTTCGTAGTTAAGGAGAGTGTTCGGCCTAAGGCTCACACCTACAAGGCATATTTCGCTCTATTTGTTTGTTTAGCGACAAAAGCTTGTCATATTGAAACGTTAACCAGTTTGACGTCTGAGGAATTCATTGTCACTCTTCATCGCTTTGTGTCGAGACGTGGGTTACCTCAAGAAATATTCTGTGACCAAGGGACGAATTTTAAAGGAGCTGCACGACAATTGAAGGAAATTACTGAATTTTTGCGAGTTTCTGAAAATCAGACAAAAATTATTGATGATATGTCCAATAAAAACATCAAATTCCAGTTTAATATCCCACATGCCCCATTTATGAATGGAATTTGCGAATCCAATATAAAAAATGTTAAATATCATTTGTTCCGTGAATTAGGAAACCATACTGTTACAATTGTTGAGTTCACCACTATTCTCACTAAAATTGAGGCGATACTTAACTCAAGGCCGTTGTATGCACTTTCATCGTCACCCGATGATTACGCTGCCTTAACTCCTGGACATTTTCTTATCCATCGCCCCTTGTTGGCTGTTCCCGAAAATGACTATACTGACTCCAATGAACACAGACTATCTCGTTGGGAGAAGGTGAATCGCTTCACACAAAGGTTGTGGAAGAGATGGGAGAGAGAATATCTCCACACTCTTCAGCAGAAAAATAAGTGGTTTGAGCACGACTCTAACTTACAAATTGGGCAATTAGTGTGGATTAAAGAAGATAATTCAACGCCCCTATCATACCCATTAGGACGCATTGCAAGCGTCATTCGCGATTCTAAGGGAGTTGTTCGCTCCGCGTACGTTAAAACCAAATCAGGAGAGTATGTTAGGCCGGTTAGGAAACTAGCCCCAATACTCCCAAACTAGTGTCTCTTTAACCCCACGTTCCCCCCCCCCTTTTTCCTGTTTTTCCTTTATCTCAGTGCATTGTGTGTTTTAATTTTTTAATCCTTTTGAGTTTTGTTTCTTGGATTGAGGCAATCCAAGGCGGGCGGAGATGGTTGATTCTTAGCGCAGGCGGATTATTGCTTGTTGGTTGAGATAAGAAACTATCATCCTTTCCCCCCCCCCCCCCTACTCCCCTCCTACCCTTCCGTTCACCCTTCCTTTCAATTTCACTTCACTCTCGAGTTTGTTCCTCGACTGTCAACCTCGTACCGTGTTGCGTTCCGTTCCGTGAAAGTATTAGTTATTAATATACATATATGATTCAAAATTACATACATTCAAGAAATCTACTCATGCCAGAAGACGTCAACTTTACCACCTACTTACAGTCCACATTGAAGTCACCTTTGGTAAGTGATAGTTTTATTACTAATTAACTTGCTGTAGTCTGACTGCGTTGTTTCACTTTTTTCTTAACTGCACCCTGGGTCCTTGTGGCTCAAGGACAGGAAGGGATAACCAATTATTATTATGCTTTTTTCTTCCATTTTCCACGATACTGTACTTGCTGTTTCTGTTCATGCTCCTTTTCTCCCTGTCGTTGATCTCATTGTTGTTGCTGTTATTATTCTTCTTCTCTTTGTACTTGCTTCTATTCTTCTTTTTCCTCTACTCCTCGCTTTCCCATTTATTATCCGGCTTCACCTCCTCAACCTTCATCTCTGTTTCTTTTATTGTGTTTCTTTCTTTTTCTCCCTCTTTCCTTTTTTATTCTATTTACTTTTTGTTTCGTCTTTTGCTCCGTCTTGGTCTTTCATTTTCACACTTACTTTACTTTTCCTTTTTTTTTGGAGAATGAAGCGTACATATAGGTTTGAGACTATAGGTTTGATGATGTTGAAGATCCATCTTGTTTCCACTAATATGTAATATAAACTTAATAAAACAACTTTTGAATGGAAATTAACTCTGTCGAGTGTACTGTGGGTCGTCTGACGATGCTCTAGACAACAGAGCGAAACGGCCGTCACGCCATAACGTGAGTTAATTTCCATTCAAGTTGTTTTATTAAGTTTATATAGGTTTGAGTTTGATGATGGTCATTGATGAGTTTGACCTACAGTTTCAGGTGGTTTCCGGACTACCGGAAAGTAATTTTACTACAGAGAACAGAGTCGTTTTCGTTGGCAAATTGTTATTGGTGTTCTTTTTTCTTCTGCTCCTTCTTCTTTTTCCTTTCTTTTTATTCTCACCTCTTTCCCTCTCCTTCCTTCCTTCTCCTTATCCTCATTCTCTTCCACAAGCCCCCTCATTGTTTCCACTACATATTATATGGCTACTGGTTTTCTCGCAGGTGAGAAACGATTCTCACTCTTTCCTGTTACTCTTTAGTAGCTGGTGGCACTATTTCTTGCACGTGTCCTATTTATTTTCTTCTTGCCTCCTTGCGTTATTTTGTGTGCGCGTGCGTGCTTGTAAGTCACTCGTGTGGTGGTGTGTTGTAGTGGTGTCTTTACTTGCTGCTGTGGTGGATACGGCGGCTGGCTGGCTCAACCAACACACCACCCATGGGAATGTGGCCATGAGGGTCCCAACACCAGCCATCTCAGCCGTAACCCGAGAAGGTTTCATTTTCTATTTTGTTCTCCACCCCTTCTCGATGTTTTTCTTCTTCTCCTTCTCCTCCTCTTCCTCCTTCTTCTCCTCCTTCTCATCAACCGTTGGTTGCTCTTATCCAGATCGCCGTAGTTGAAAACAATTGCGGCGACCAGATGAAAGATTACAAGAACTGTAAAGCAAAATTGATATTCCAGGTTGTTGATAAAATTTTTCTTTGGAGTATTTATTTCAATGGTTGCAGCCCAGGCTTTGGGATACTATATCCTTGAAGATTTGTTTGAAGGAAAACCATACATTAGCACAGTTGTTAGGCGTCTTGACATTTTATCTTGTATATTGTAATTTACCACATTTTGCACTACATTGCGGAAACATTGATTTGAAATAAGTTGATTTTGATTTCGAAAATTCAAATAAATGATTAATATTAACATAATTATTAATATATTATATGTATAATAACCTATCCTGACATTTTGTTGAAGTATAGTGTACTGAACATTTGAATAAAATAAACAGTATTGTATGTCAATCATAAACATGGATATTTTATTATTGTGTGTCAATCATAAACATTGATTTTTTATTATTGTAGTCATAGACTTTTATTGCATCACTACAGTATTGTAATTACAGTCGCTCAGCGTAAGTGCCCACTAAACACATAGTTAAGAAAGGAAATATCTTTTAATGAATAATAAGACGGAATTGTCACAACCACCTTTATTAAAAAATATTGAGAAACTAGTTTCGGTTGTTATACCATTTTCAATCTCAATCAAACTAAAGTACGGTACAGAGAAGCTTAATGTATACTGAACATTTCAATTTTTTTTTCGATATGGTTTTTAGCGATTTTGAGGTAATGACAATAAGACAATTATATATAAAAAATGTAATTAAATACATAATAAAATATAAATCCGAATTTCCGCTTACTTTGAACTCCATAAGTAATAACTATAATTTAAGGGGCACTGCTAACAAATATTTAACCTACAACACTAATATTGAATGTATAAGGAGGCAGTTGATATTCATTAGTACCAAATTAATAAACCTTATCCCGGACCACTTCCTCATCAACTCTAAAATTAGTAAAAAAACAAAACTTGATATAAAAACCTGGACCTACAGTAATTTTTTCTTCTATATCGATATGTGAGACCTAAGATTTCTGCTCTTACTTTGAATGCCATGTTTTCTGTAGCTTTGTGTTTTTCAAGTTTCAGTGGACTCGCTTACCGGTTTTATTTTTTCTTCCTTTTTCGCTCATCTTCTCTTTCTCCTCCTTGCTTTCTCCGTTTTTCACACCCTTTCACTCCTTTCTTATTGCCCTCTACCTGCCTATTACATGGGAAACCATAGTTGGCTAGGTATTTCTCCTCCTTTCTTTTTTTCAGCACACCCCACCATATAGCCATTTCTTTTGTATTTGTGTTTCTGTTTTGTATACTATACTATTGTTCTGTTATATAGTAAATTTGTTTTCTATTGTATTTTGTGTGTGTTTGAATAAAATTTAAATTAAAAAATTGAATTGAACATGGAATGATACTATTGGCTAAGCGAGAAAGAGGCTGACTGGAAAACCCCAAAAGGAGATTCAAATTTTGCCGAGCATCTCATTAATAATGAGCACAAGTTCAAGGCTGAAGAAAATGTTGAATTTTTGCATTTGATTAGCAAAGGCAGACAATTGAACATTTTAGAAGCTTTGGAGATAACTAGGTTGGTAAAAAACGATTCCAATACTAGTTTAAATTTATTTTAACCAATTCAATACAACTAACTTTGTTTCATCATAATTCCAGCCTACATTTTTAAAAAACAGTTATTTCGTGTATTTATCGGTTAACCTGGACTGCATTTCAGTGAGCTTCTAATTTTTAGTTTTAATTTGATTCAATTCTAGACTTATTACGTATTTTTCTTCTTTGTTGCTTTCTAGATGTTCACAGTTTTTAGTTATTGATTTGACTCGTTTTTTTGCTTGTTACTCCTACCACCAGGGAACGTGACTTGTCAGCCAATCACAACCTCCGATGAAGGTCAGTCTCTCTCTCGCGTAGCCAATAGTATCATTACATGTTCAGTATATATTAAGCTTCTCTGTACTTTATTTTTAGTTTGATTGAGATTGATAATGGTATAACAACCGAAACTAGTTTCTGAATATTTTTTAATAAATGTGGTTGTGACAATTTCGTCTTATTATTCATTATGGATACCTTCCACAATATCACTTTCGCCACTACAAAGAAAGTAAAATATCTTTTTTTTAAAGGAATTATTTATGAGCATTCTTTAGTTGGAATCTGCGATACTGTAGCCAATACAAGACAGGAATTTCCGAGTTGGACCCCAATCACAAGCTGCAGCAGCAATCAAGCTGTTTGTGTTACTTTCGGTGCCGGAGAGTGGTAATAGGAGAAGCCAAGTAAATGACACAGACAGAAAAGCTGGGGGAAAGCAAATGCGTGATAAAGATAAGGGGAAGAGACGTGCAGATTGAAGGTGGCGGAGAAAATCCTTTTTGCTCTGCCTTCTCTCATCATTTCTCCCGCTTATCGTTCCAGAGTTCTTAGCGTTGCTTCCTCTTAATGCAATCTGACTCGACTTTTGGCGCAAAGAAGATTGTGGAAGATCGAGAAGGCTGAGGAAGGAGAGAGAATGTGATGAAGTAGGGAAAAGGGAGCAAAGGGTGGTAAGGGCTTAAGTTGGAAGGTCTGTTGAGTGAAGAGGTGAGACAAGCAAGGTGACATGAGCCCTTCGCGCAGATGACGTAACAATCTCAGCTCCAACACCTGAATAAAACACTTTCCTGTGTTCCAATAAAAGTGTTATGGATCAAGAACGCTGTTAAACTGCTGGGAAATCTGATAACCATGGAACAGTATTGTTCTGGATCTTGAATTTTGTATGAATCAAGAGAATACAGTTGCCATTCTAATAATTAGAGGTCGATATCTTGAATTTTGTATGAATCAAGAGAATACAGTTACCAATCTAATAATTAGATGCCGAAGTACTCAAGATTCCTCCCTGAAGTTGCATTGCACGGAGTAGCTCATAGAATTTTTCTAGTGTTAACGTTGAAATTAAATTTATTCAAGATAATTATCGGCTTTACACGTAAAATTATACTTATAAACTTATAATGATAGTAGTTTGAAAAAATCGTCAATAAGAGATTCATGATTGAACTACTTTGTCAATACTAAGCGTGGTTTATGGCTTGACAAACATTGTATTTTCTATTCAAATCAGTAGCTATTCTCGTGTTTTTTTAAACAAATCCGTTCACTATAATATTTGTATTACTGATTTTCAGTTGTCTTATTCATGCATATTTATTCTTGATAAAATTTTAAATGAGATTGATATTATTAGAACACAAGAAAAAATCTCCCATTATTTTGAATAAGCCCTGTACAATTCTAATGAAATATAAACAGTAATGATCTGACAATGAACATGTAGAAAGTATGAAAAATATGTTCTATAAAATAAAATCACGCTTATTCTTGGAGTGATTTATAAATTATTAAATGAATAATCAATCATAGTTCTAGAATGATGAACAAAATATCGGGTCGAATGCGGGAATCGAACAGAAAAGCTGCAGGTAGTATTTGTACTAAATATGCTGACTAGACTCAAACTATTTTTTTATAAATTAAGTTCTAAGCTTAGTTGCACACTGGCCACATGTACTGGAGGTAGTGGCCAGTTAATTTCCTGGTTTTTTTTGTTGCAAAATTTGTATTATATGTTTTTTAAGGTTGGAAATAAAATTCATTATTCATCATTCATTATTCATTAAAACCAGCATAGATCCAAGTCCACTGAAGTCAGCAAAGTTATGTAAAATAGCTACTTATTTTCAATGAGTGTTCCACTACATTCCTTGCATTCAACGATGTGTTTTTACATGTCCAATAGTTTATGCTATTCTTTTCTATTATTTAGTATGAATAATTATATGAGCGTGAATAATACATTATAATAATTAATAACATGTTTTGAAGCAGAATTTGTTAAAACCCGATTCCTGGTGAAACTTTGCCTGAAACTTTCTGCGCGAACGCGCAATGACAGCATAATGCTGAAACATTCTAGATACGCCAAGGCAGACTGCAGAGCTGAGCTCTTTTTTTCTTTTTTTGTCCTGTACTAAAGTAAAAAAACATGAAATTTGAGATGTTTGATTTTTTCAAATATGTTATCATGACCTACTAATTCAGCTGATTTCATACCAGCTCGATTTTTTCTTGTACCATGAAATTTAAGGTTTCTATGAACGATTCTAATTTTTGATCTGTATACATTGATGAAATTAAAAGATTTGATGAAGTGCTTAAATTTCATGCTATGAAAAAATTCAAGTACAATAGCATTTAAAAAAATGCAAATATCATAAATCTCATGCTATTAGTTTTGCAGTGGAGAAAAACATGAGATGAGTTACATATTGCAATTTATTTCATATTTCAATCAAGAAATAAGCTAGGAAGTTGGCCTGTGAAAGGAATACACTATTCCTTTTTACTTCTCTTTTTAACAATAGTCCAGGCAGAAGCCAGACTAAATAAATTCATGTGAATCTGGAATGTTGTGTTGGTAATGTTGAGAGTGGAAACTGTAGTTTTTCAGACAATTATTTTTGCAGCTTGTTTCAGTGGCGTAACTAGAGTTGATTGGGTGGGGAGGGGGGTTTCCCCCACCAGTCAACCATTCTTACATATTACTTCCTTCAAAGAAAAATTTCTCAATTATTGTTACTTGAAATTTTTTTAAATTTCTTTTGAGCAAGGGGAGTTAGGTCCCCAATAACACCCCCTCGTTATGCCTATGAATTGTTTGAAACTTGTTGCAAACTTAGTTCGAGTCGAAAGGAGGCTTAAGTTAAGCTCATTTCCATTATTATTCATAGATGAAAATCTCTTTGATTTTGGTCCCAATATTTATTTTCCTAATATAGTGTTCATCTGAGCAAATTCAAGTACTAGCCATGAATTTTTAGACAATATTTCCAGCTACTGCATCGTTACATCCAATTTAATAAAACTACCTCTTTTCAATTTTCAAGTCCCAGATTGTTCCTCATAACAGGGTATGCACAATGTCCAGTTTGTAGGTGATGAAGCCTGTAATCTTTAGCCTGCTAATTTGTTTTCCCCTCAATTTTTAAGGTTCAATCGGTCGAAAAACCGCGAAAAGGCCAATCATTCCAGCCTCTATAAATTATCAGTCAATATTGCATACCACATAATCAACCATTTTAAGGAGCGTTATCTCCAGCAAAATCTTGTATAACTAAAAAATCAAAACTTTCTAATTAAAAATCTTCTGAGAACAAAGCGTTCCTTGTATCTAGCGAACATATTGATAGATATAGCATCGTAATAGATGTAGATGTTATAGCTGTTTAGCAGATACTTGACTAGTAGACAATGCCTATGAGATAGGACAGTCAGGCAATGGCCTATCCCTATCTATTATGATAGTAATGGGATCTATAATCTAATAGCATAATGCTCGGCAGAGATTGGATTGCAATGGCTTGGGTTGTGGTGTACAGTACATGTGGTACGACTTGCGGTAGATTCGGCACATGTAGTACATGCTTTCCATGTTCTGAGCTGACACCAACGTTAATTACATTGTCAGGACGTTATAAATAAATTTGGTTTCAAAGCCATGTTGCTGTTAATCGAGCTTATAATTGCCTAATGTTTGGACACACTGAGTTAATGAACGCAATTTTGAGTAGAACATTGATTAATTATTAGGAAATGTTTTACAAGATGTTCGGGAATTATGTATTATGACGTGGATTGGGTGGGAATGTAAGGGACCGTATGAATAAGTTGTAGTTCTAGAGGCGATTAATTCAGTCAATAAATCTCGACTTTAACACGAGTGTGTCCAATTTTTTTAAGTTGTGACTCACTATCAGAATGTTTCAATGGAATTTAAATAGTAATCTTCGTCATACTCGTACATATTCATCAGTTTACCGAGCATTGAATCGAGCCGGTAAACGTCTGTTTACAGGAAGAACAGCTGATTTTCATTACCGCATCCTTTTTCAGTGCGGTAATGGATATTACCACATTCCAGCTGATCCATGATTTGGAAAAACAGCTGATCTCAGAAGAATTTTTAATATTTCACTACTGTGATGGATATTGAGGTTATGTTTGATGATACTTGTTGTACTTGCTCAGTTTATTTTTTTTTTCATATTTTAGAGTAGTATGACGAGAAATATTGTACGTAACTCGTCCGGGAAGATGTTGACTGTACTCGTATGATAATACCGCATTATCATACTTGTGCATTAAATACCATTTTCCTACAGTGACCCGAAAACGTGCCTATTTTTGCACTAACTGTAGCACGCAAAATAGTCTATTCCTGCACCAGTGCGGGAAAGTACTTTTCCGCACTTTAAATTTGCAACCTAACAACACAAAATAGTGAGCATGTAATACACAGGTTCCCTATTCTGCATTCAAAAATAGGTTGGCTACTCTGCTTCAGCTGCCTAATAGTTGTTGTAGTTGTTGTTGAAATCGATTTGATTCGAAAAAAAGGTTATGTGAGGAATTGTGAGGTTATGTAGGTCCTGTTTTGTTCTGTTTAAATTACTTTATACATTACTGTTGGAAAAATTTAATGTGTAATTCGAGCGCAAAGTATTGTTTCTGTACTCGAGAAACTTTTTTCACTCGCCTTCGGCTCGTGAAAAAAACTGTTTCTCTCGATGCAGAAAAACGCTGCTTTGCACTCTTGTTACACAAATAGCTATTCCGGCACTTGTAACGTAATATACTATTAATCGATTTTTTTCGCATCCATGTTAATGGAATGATTTTACATTCATTAATAGGTGATGGCATTTTTTTCGGAGGATGAAGTCCACATAGGTCTGAGACCTTTGCTTGGGTAATGAATTGGATGATGGTGAGTGGGACGGACAGTTTTAGGTGGGTTCCGAAACACCGGGAAATGAGGTTAAAATCACTGAAGTGATTTTACAGCAGATAACAATCTTTTTGCTGGCCTATTCCTGCAATTTAAATATGAATAGTTAGTTATATTTCTATGACATAACCTATAAATAAATTACTGAATGACATGGTATTCCAAGGAATAAATCAAAATAGTATTGACAATTTAATACTAGACATGAAAGCATTAAATTCTAGCTATGCATGAAATTAAACAGAAGTGTTCTCCAAACTTTCTTAACTTGTGACCCACTAATCTAATACAGTGAAATGTTTTTGAATGAGTTAATTTATTTTTTTACACTCACTAATATTCAATACAATGTTTTTCAAGGAAAAAGCAGAATATTATTGAGAAATAGATGCAATCAAGTGTATTTACAGGTCTAAAAACATTGAATCGACAGTTGAAAAAAGGCCCTTTTGAGGGTAAGGCGACCCATTGGTTAAAAACAATGTCGTATTGTATTTATTTATTTATCAAACATTTTTCAACGTTTTTTGTGTTGTCAACTTTTATTTAACTTGAAAGGGTGTGAAATACAGGTGTGGTTTACTGTATGTTTAGTGTATATGAAGGCTTTTAAATATGTTTCCAACAGAATCTATAACAATAGAACATGATTACAGAAACAGTAAAACTAAATTTCCACAAACATGTGGGCTAAGAAGGATCTAAGGTTTCATTATTTCATTAACTAACGGAGGTCCATCTGTCAATATTCATCTACAGTATTCCATAATTCATCATTGTTCAGTCATCTTTCCATCAATTGGACTAATTTGTTTATTAATAGAGTGATTGATTTTTAAAGTTTTTACATAATGAAGAATCTCAATCGTACTATCTGAATCTAACGGCTGAAGACCTCAATTCATGACAATCTCCCCATCTCTGTAACATGAAACCATAGGGGTATTTTTACTTTTCGTAGCAGGTAAAGTTTTTTTAGTGGTTAGGCTTTGTGTGAGGTTTCATTCCCATTGGTAATCCTGTTCATAGACATCAGACACCATTATAAAGATTGCCTCACTGTCAATATGCTTTCTTCAAGTGTAGGGGTCTTGTAATATGATATTTCTTCTGTAATTTGTTAACAAAAGAAAGAATGGATGTGGTCTAATGTAACTTGAACCATCCATCCTGTACTTATCATGATGGGGATGTAATACAGTAAATATCCGCATTTAATTATTACAAAAATTAATTTATAGAACTATCCTGTCAAATTTCTATTGAACTCTGTCCAAGTGATGTAAGGACATTTTTTATTATTAATGAATAAAATGAATAATAGATTTTAGACAAAATATTGTTAACTTTTTATGTGAATTCAACGATATATTATTATTATATTATTATTATTATTATATATTATATATTATTATTATATTATTATTATTATTATATATTATATATTATTATTATTATATATAAATATTATATAAATATTTGACTGCAAGTCGTTGAATTCACTTAAAAAGTTAATATTAACAACGCAGTTCGTCATGGAACAAGAAAACCAGGAACAAAATATTGTATTAAATTAGTAGTGGGACATTAGCAATCGATTCTAACGTTACAGTTACAGTTACTGATAGTTATTAAGAAGGGAATGGGAAACGAAACCGTGACCTAGTATCTCACAAATTGGAAAAATTGAACTAAATGGATTTCATTCAGATTTTCATTTAATTTTCATTTCAAACAGTTCATTCAATATCTGGTATCAATATATCAATATCTGGGATAAGATTGGGCTATAAGCCAAAATGTAGACATTTTAATGGTTGTTTTGTCGGCCAAATCAGGAGAATTAATGATCAAGTTCAATTTTACAATAAATAAACACATTAGAAACTGGAAAAAGGTGATTTTTTCTGAACATCTGTTTATCAATAATCATCAATTCAAGATCGAAGTAAATGTTGTATTTCTTCATTTGAGTGTAACAGACAGACTATTGAGCATTTTAGAAGCTTTAGAGATCACTAGAGCCAAAGAAAACGATTTTAATCAAAGTTTAAATGTCATTTCAGTCGTTTAGTAGTATTTATTTCATACTTTCCAATACAATTCAACATGATCAATCTAGTTATATCATGAATTTATTGGGTCAACAGATTCATTTACTTATCAGGAAATATCAGCATTTGGCATTTTTTACTATTTACGATGATATTGTTTCATGTATATTAATTATTTATTCTTTTTCCTGTTGTTTTATCTTGATTGGTTTGTTGATCTTTGTGTTCATTATAATGTTAAATTTACATGGTTTTTGATAACCTGATCTCTAACAGTTGTTGTATTAGACGGTTAATAGCTTACTCCACTCAAGGACGGTCCCAGTGGGGGAGTCATAGGGGTTATCACCCCTCCCCCAAAATCGGAAATTTACTGTCAAAGTGGTGGGAAGGAGAGGCAATCTCGCAACAAAAAAAGGTCAATAGAACCCATCTGTGAACCCCCCTTCAAGCTCCCGAGCTGGGACCGCTCCTGATTCCACTTGATACCGGAGGGTGTCAGCCATCAACCAATGACAAACCTCCAACGTAACGCAGCTCAGCTTATCACTGATTTTTATTCTATAAGCCAATAATATCAGTCATAGGATACATGGTGATAGCCGAGTGCCGTAGCAGGTATCTGTTCAATCAGAGATTAGCTACGAAACTCCTAGGCGCTCTTCGTAAGGGTGACAGATTGGATTAGCCAGCAAAAAAGACTGCTGTAAAATCACTTCCCGGTGGTTCGGAACCCACCTAAAACGGTAGGTCCCACTCATAAATAACCATCATCCAATTCATTACCCACGCACAGGTCTCAGACCTGCAGGGTAATCTCAGACCCTGTATGTGGGCTTCATCCTAAAAAAAAAACAATAAAGCAGTTTTGTATTTTATTTGATTCAGATCAAAGATGGTATTTACTCATATAATCATATAAATGTGGGTTTGACTACATGAAGTACTATTCAATATCCTGGTATTTGAAAATATTCTGTAATAATAGAAATAAGACTGAATAATATATTCTTTCAGTTATTCTGATGAAGTCTTTAATTTCTTCTTCAAATTTTGAAATGAAATTCTTTTATATCACTAAATTGTTTAAAATCGTCCTTTTAGAAAAACTTATTTAATGAAATGTTGTTTAAAAATATTGAATTAAATTTAGTTTTCGTTCTAAATAGCCTGATTCTATTCAGTTCATGCAGTAACATAATGCAGCATTCAACTAGAGTTCAAGCACAAGATTAGAAATGTGGGTCGATCTCGGAAAAATACACCTCATCGATTTCCACTTCTTGTCTAAAGTACCATCAATAAAGTGTATGAAAAGCGTTTCCGGTGCTCGCGTCTGCTGTAGGATGGGTGGACGCTGAAAAATTGATATTCAACGTTGGAAGACTCATGAATAAGGAAATAAGCACGTCGATAAAACCAGAAAAACGTATTTCTACATTACTATTTCCTACACTGAACGTTGAAAGTCTCAAATCACACTGGAACCAGTACGTCTTGAGATTTTCGAATTTTGTCAGATATGAGAAAAATAATTCGAGAAGTTTGGTGTAGAAAAACTTGAAACTTCACTCACATTCCCTACCTAAAGATTCCTCATATCTGAGTTCATATTAAACATTGGAGAAAATTGTACTATTTATCAAATTCATCGTTTGTGTTCACATATATCGATAATTATTTATAAAATTCCAGAATATATTCTGTTTTTATTAATATAAGAAGCTTACTGAATTATTATAATGATATATAATAATAATATCGTGTGACCTGGCTGGCTCAGGTCTGGTGTCAGAGTTATCAGGTCGCACCTGAATAAGTTCAGTGCCTCTGACGTGACTTAACGACTGTTTTTTAGGCAGCCGGGACCGACAGCTTAACGTGTCCTCCGAAACACGGGAGTGGCCCGAGTTAAAAACTTTCGGTCAGAACTGGGATCGAACCCGGGACCTTTGGGCTAGCAAACCAGCACTTAACCCACTCGGCTACGGCCACTCCTAATGATATGAAAGTGCACTACAAAACTCGAAAATATTCAGATTCAAGTGACTTTTTTTCGAATAGCTCTTTTAGAGAGCACGCTTAATCAGCTTCTTTGCCCATGCTTCTTTCATCTTTCATTTTTCTAGATTGTCGTTCCTTGTCTTCCTGAGTCCACTCTCTCCCTTTTTTGCTGATAGCTATTTTCTTCTACTGAAACTCTAAAATCTGTATTTTTTTCTGAATATTACTCTGTTTTTTATTATTTAGTAGGTCATTGTCTATTTCTTTAAGCCATGTTATCTTATTCTTGTGAGTGTTTAGGGCTAAGTAGGTCGAAAATCTGATGTTTTCCATTCTGTATAAATGTGTCCATAGAACTGCAATCCTTTTTTTCTTAATTACGTACGATATTTTTCTATTTTCGAATAAAGTTCTTGGTTCGATCTTTGTTTATATTCTGATTGTGTATTAACTTTTGCACCTAATATATTCCTTTAAATCCTTCTCTCGATTATTCCTATTTTCTTTATGTCCTGCACTTTATGTAGCTTAAGTGTTTCGACCGCATACAGGACTTTATTATTTGTATAAATATTTTTTACGTATAGGAATGATTACATAATAGTCATTATTAAAAATACATTACTATCCAAAAATGTCCAAAATGTTTTCAAACATCCAAAAATAACTGACTGAACCGCACAATAATTTTGAAAAAATGCCTAAGGATTTTCTTTCCTGGTCTCCAACTAATCTTGGATTCTTGTTGTTCTATTCCATTTATTGTACACGTGGGTAAAGAAATTGAAAATTACTCCTCAGTCGTGATAAATGTCGGGAGATTTGTAAGCAATCTCAACTGTAGGGCTGTATTCTCTGGGTACGAGTGAAAAATATGGGCAATTATTCTTAATGGAGACAGAGTGCGTTGATAGAGACTGTATAAGAAACAAAAGTTAATGCCAGATAAGTTATGAGAAGATATTTCGGCCTAATAAAAGATGGACATTATTCGGCTTGTAGCACAATGTTATGACGCCATTAATTTCACGAGTATCCTAATGGAGCGCACCTGCCGGAAATTTCAAAACTTTGGCATAAGCCGTGTATCTTGTCGGATATTTTATGGAGTTATGGAGTTGTTTGGCATGACTTTGCAAGGTATGGGATTTGATAATCTAGTATCGGGTGCTTCTACATGCTATGTTGAATTGATGCAGTAATCAGCTCAAGATAATCTGAGTGGTAGCACCACAATAAGGGAAGTGATAGCCGCGAGCCGTAGGAGGTATCTGTTCAATCAGAGAGATAAGCTGCGTTCTCGTAGGATCCTGTTTGTAACGGTGACCGATTAGATTGGCCAGAAAAAGACACTGTTCTCTGCTTTAAAATCACTTTCCGGTGGTTCGGAACGCACCTAAACCTGTAGGTCCAACTCATCAATCAACATCATCCAACTCATTACCCACGCACAGGTCTCAGACCTATGTGGGCTTCATCCTCAAAAAAAATATTTAGGCGGCTGAATTGGATATCTTAATTTATTTCCTACAAAATTCGAATTTAAAATATTTAAATATCATCAATTCACAATGTTACATAGTTGTGTATCAATTTTTTACTTTGCAAAAAATCGTCACTGTTTCTCATGGTTAGCCTACCTGTAGTTCTTCGTCGAATTTTATTATTATAGCCTTGTTTAATATAACTATTCAATTCCATTCAATCAATTTTAGAAACATATATTAGTATTTTAATAAAGACTGGCTCACTAGATCTATGAAATACCTGAAGACAAATTCATCAATACCTTTTAAACTCTTAATAATATTGTGTGATCTCTCAATAATTTCTCTCATTACTTTTGTCTGATGGTAAGCGTAAATTTTACTCTTCAATGAGATATCAAATAAGCAGTTTCAATCATCATTACCCACTCTAATTTGTAATAAGTTTTCAGCACTCAACTCTAAACCGTAACAATTTCCCATAAAAGTCGATAACAAAATATTCTTTCAAATGCTAAAAATTCAGTTATAAATATGTTAAATTGTGAGTACAGATAAGAGGACGAATAGCAAAAGTTCGTGATCTAAATCTATAGCTATTCAATACGAAATACCCTATTTTTCATTATACTTGAGTACAGAGGCCGCCAAACCGTCGATCGCGAGCTACCGTTAGCTCGCGGTAACGTTTACGGTAGTAGTATTGAATGTCAGGGGGTTTCCGTAGGAATTTGGCATGGTGAATTTTTGCTGGAATGCTTAGTAGGGGTAATTTTTGCTCGAATGTTCTTTCGGTACCTAGTACGCTTTCCCGCAAGAACGAAATCAGATGTGGCGGCCGCTCAATCAAGAAAACTCTATTTATATATTTCTACATTTATCGATAAACGATTTTTCAACGATTATGTATGTATTTTGGAACGCTGAGCCCGATTATCATATGCTTCACCACGTGGAAGGGTTTCTGTATCCTCAAAAATCGAGAAAACCCCAAAATTTCATTATGAAGAATAAATTATTATTTCGTTTTTCAGATTTTTGCAGTTATCAAAAACGAAACAAAAACACAAAATTTAATTATGAAATTTAGGCGATTTCAATTTATTACATTTATCTGCAAAACTACGAATCTTTCAAGACAAAGTATTCAAAATGAGGAGTCACTTTTGTTTTTCCGATGAGCGGCATTGTAGTTAGAGCGAGCTGAAAGGTGGCTGCGTCTTTATCACAAAATTTACCCATTGATGTAGTAAAAAACATAGTTTTTCTAAGACCAGTATGATGAAGCTCTTGTGTCAACGATTCTGTACATACATCAAGACGCTAAATCTGAAGTTTAAATCTCCTTTTTCGTATATAGAATGGTTACTTTAGCCCACAAAATCGAAAAAATCCAAAATTTCATTATGAAAAGTCAATAATTGTTTTTTAGTTTTTTTTTCAATAAGGCTTGTTATCTCAAAAACTATGGACTTTTCGAGACAGAATATACTATACGAACTCCAAGAACAAAATAAATATTTTCTACCAAATGAGATGTCATTTTCGAATTTCCAATAGGCGATGCCATAGAATAAGGAAATCAATGATTGGTCTTTGGCGATGCCGAATTGAGAGCATTTCAACATAAAGATTTGGATTTTTAATTTTTTGTGATCATAGCCACCTTTTTTTAAGGATGAAGCTCACATAGGTTTGAGACCTGTGCGTGGGTAATGAGTTGGATGATGTCGATCGATGAGTTGGACCTTCAGTTTTAGGTGGGAACCACCGGGAAGTGATTTTACAGCAAAGAACAGTCTTTTTTGCTGGCCAATCAAATCGGTCACTGTCACAAATAGGGCCCAGGAGAGCGTTGCTTATCAAATCTCATTGAACAGATACCTGCTACGGCTCACGGCTATATCACTTCCTGTTATCACGTATAGTTCAGGATCTGAGGGGAGTTTCTGTAAGGAAGTTATGTATGGTGAATTTTTTGCTGGAATGGTCAGTTGGGGTCTCAGGAAGTAATTTTTGTCAGGTACCTTGTACGGTTTCCGCTATGATGAAATCAAATATGGCGGCTGCTCAATCATGGAAATCTTATATGTATTTCAGACTTGAAACGTTAGTTTACTCTCATTTCAAGGACTTGCACAGTTTTTGAAGTTCATTTTTTTGGAGATTAATTCTGGAGACTGCAGTTTGTGTGTAGAACATATTTAAGACGACAGTGCCAAATTTATTAAACAATGATTTGTCCTGGCTTCATAAGGTACGGTAGCTCACTCTTGGTTTTAAAAGATTCATAGGTGCTCATAGCTCAAACAAGTTTGCCGAACTCTGCTTTAGTTGTTGGTAGCGATCCCACAATGTTAGACATCAATTTATCAATTTTATTTTTCGATTGAAATGTTATCATTCCTGTTTTGCAATTAAATTCTCAAGTACAACAATTACTCTAAATCCATTCTAACGAGTTGATTACAGTCTACTGAAAATAGAGTAGTCCTATCTACTTCAATGAAAAATCGATCACATACCCTATTCAAGACTTACCAACCAGTTGACAACCACTCATCAACGTTCAAATTGCAAATTAATTTCAACAAGCTATTTTTCAAGTATTCAGATAGATGCACCTTCCATGTTATTTATACCTAATTTCCATTGTTGTGACAAGTGTAGATTTCTGTTTTACACTTCCTATTGTCAAGTTTCCTCCAATTTGTTACACGAGTATGCTCCCGTCCAAATGTCAATCCATTTTGTTGTCTCCTTCTCTCTTGCCCCATTCTCATCACAGTTGTTTCCCTTAAGTTTCTCTTTATGCCCTCTAGCGGTTGTTTTCCTAAGTTTGGCTGTTGGCCCAAGTTTTATGTCTGCTGAGCTTTAAGAAGGCGTTACGCACCAAGAAATAAACATAACTGACAGCACGAAAATCCTTTCGACGAATAGGAGCAAAGCTGTTGGGGAATTTTTGTTTTCTTTGAATGTTGATGGGGCCTAATGCCACTGTCATTATCATTTTTAATATCGTCTCCAGCTGTTACGAACTAAACCCGAATGAAACTTCAACTTTACTTCAAAAGTTTTTACGACTCATTTTATACGCCGTCATTGAAATTTCGACTGTAACAAAATTTTTATCGATTCATTTCATAACCTATAACTTTCTGTTTTGATTAGATACCGTATTAAAATTTTCCAATTTTCATTTTTATTGCGAACATTTCGCCCCTTCCCCCAAAGGATATAAGTCTAATTCTGGAGTCATAATTCTTGTAATTTGAAAATTTTGATTACCGTCATATTCGAGATACAAGGATGCTTGCAATCCTGTTCACAGTTTGAAGACAGTTTTTATTAGCCAGTATCCAGGAGTGTAGACTTGTCAAGAAAATTATTTTTCTAACAAGGAAGTTTGAGACACGTTCGAGGAAGAGAGATGGAGTGCGTGAGATTCATAAGAATTACTCAAAGGCATTCATTAAAGATCAAAATTATTATGTGGTTTTGAAGATCATCTTTGCGAGCTTTTGTTTTTTTTTTCATTTTTATTACCGGCTCAACGACACCTCAGTGCCATTCACCCTGATTCATGAAAGTTGTGGTTTTATGACATGAGAATTAATATCGTCTTGATCAGTTAAACTAGTTTAAAAAATTAATTTTTCGACTGACATGCAAAAAATTTTAAGTTAATAAGAAATAAAATGTATTTTGAGGTATAGGCTAACATGTTATCGGGCTGGATCCCATCATCAGTGATTGGATCAGTCCATCTCAGCTCTGTCATTCAAACGGTGGTTGAAGGGATTTTCAGAGGGATTAACTTGAGAAAGTGATTGAAAAGTGTGTGTGATTTGAAAGAGGTCTGTTCAATACGTATATTGTGCTTTTGTTTAATTTAAAGATTACAAGTTGTTCAAGAGTTTCTTAGTAATGACGAAGGTGATATTGTGGAAGGTATCCATAATGAATAATAAGACGAAATTGTCACAACCACATTTATTAAAACTTCGAGAAACTAGTTTCGGTTGTTACACCATTATCAATCTCAATCAAACTGAAAACTGAAGTACAGAGAAGCCTTATATATACTGTGCATGGAATGATACTATTGGCTAAGAGGGAAAGAGGCTGACCTTAATTGGACGTTGTGATTGGTTGTCAAGTCACGCCCCCTGGTGGGAGGAATAACAAGCAAAAATACGAGTCAAATCAATAACTAAACACTGTGAAAATCAAGAAAGTAACAAAAAATTGTAATAAGGCTAGAATTTAATCAAACTAAAATTAAAAAATTTTAAAAAATTAGAAGCTCACCGAAGTGCAATCAAGGTCAACTAAGAAATACACATAAGAACTGCTTTTTAAAAATAGGCTGGAATTATAATGAAATCAAGTTAGTTGTATTGAGTTGGTTAAAATAAATTTGGTCATTTAAATTAGTTATGGAATCGTTTTTTACCAACTTAGTTATCTCCAAAGCTTCTAAAATGTTCAATTGTCTGTCTAGAAGAGAATAGTGTTTTAAATTTTCTAGATTTAAGAATTGACCATAGCACCGGAACCCACAACTTCTCTATTTTTAGAAAAGTAACTCATACCGATGTAATCATACCTCATCACTCATGTCACCCAATATCGCACAAACTTGCAGCTTTCAATAGTATGATTTATAGAGCTTTAACCATTCCAATGAGCAATCATCACTTTGAAAAAGAGATTAGTACGATTAAACAGATAGCTATTACAAATGGATATGAGGAAATCATTGTCATTTTAGAAGCTTTGGAGATAACTAAGTTGGTAAAAAACGATTCCATAACTAATTTAAATGACCAAATTTATTTTAACCAATTCAATACAACTAACTTGATTTCATTATAATTCCAGCCTATTTTTAAAAAGCAGTTCTTACGTGTATTTCTCAGTTGACCTTGATTGCACTTCAGTGAGCTTCTAATTTTTTAAAATTTTTTAATTTTAGTTTGATTAAATTCTAGCCTTATTACAATTTTTTGTTACTTTCTTGATTTTCACAGTGTTTAGTTATTGATTTGACTCGTATTTTTGCTTGTTACTCCTCCCACCAGGGGGCGTGACTTGACAACCAATCACAACGTCCGATTAAGGTCAGCCTCTTTCCCTCCTAGCCAATAGTATCATTCCATGCACAGTATATATAAGGCTTCTCTGTACTTCAGTTTTCAGTTTGATTGAGATTGATAATGGTGTAACAACCGAAACTAGTTTCTCGAAGTTTTAATAAATGTGGTTGTGACAATTTCGTCTTATTATTCATTGTTCAAGAGTGTTAAGTTTTGGGCTTTTTCTAAGTCTGAGTCTGTGAAAAAGTTTCAACTACTCAATCTCAGATCGTCATGGATCATCAAATACTAAGTTTCTGTTGAATTCAACTTAATTTGTTCTGATGCTAGTAAAATGTTACTTCATAAAGAACCCTTAAGTTATATGCATCAGAAATTGTTAGAATTCCAAACTAATTTATTTTATTGTATTCTTCATGAAACTGCACAGATGTTGTAGAATATATCACTCATTTATCTAGAAGAACAGTACTCATTCCGATTCGGAGAATCATCTTATAAGGTTGTACAGTTTTTTTTTTTATAAATCAGAGGTAAAGACTAGATTCCTAGTATATTGGTTTGTTTTAATTTTACAATATCCTACCGAATACTGTAACGAAATATAAAAAGTGAAAAGTAAGAAGTAACGAAAAAATATTTTAAAGTGAAAAGTAAAAAAAATATTCTTCACATGGTCTACAATGCCTGTGTGCGAAGAAGTCTGAATCGGTAGAATTTTATATATTTTATAGAAGAGAAAAAGACAAACTTAAAAAAAATTGAAGAGAAAGAAGAAATTAAAGCAAAAAAAGAGAAAAAAGGCTTAATTATTTGTGGAGGATCATCTATCTATGGGAAATGAGAGTCCGGCAAGAGACACCAGAGAGAAAAAACTTATACTCAAGTAAGGTTTCTGGGATGAGCACTAGTTGTAGCGAGAAAAGAAAATTATTTTTAGTCTACAGTAGGTGCATGCTAGAACGTGGGAAATTCGGTTAATGTTAATGAATACAATAATTTGACAGCAACATTTATGGCTTCAAATATAGATGACATAATAATAATCGGTTTCCAAAAATGGTACCTAGCTCAGAAAAACATTGGTGGTTGAATGTAATGACACAGACAGAATTGACTAAAAGCCTGACATTAACAATCACAACTTACCATTTCTCTTGTAACACCCTCGCTTCCTCACCCTCTTCCATTCTCTCTCTTTCGCTCTCTCTCTCTTCTCTGTTACTTTCTCTCCATCTATCTCGCACTTCATTCTCTTCTCGTAGGTATTTCACTAACGTGTAGAATTACATCACTTGGGCGAGGGTGGATAATGGAAGGGTCAGAATGGGATCGCCTGCTGCCTGCTCACATTCTCATACCGAATGTATCACTGATGCTGGATAGGAAATGATAACAATAGTAATAAATAATGCTGATGCGGTTTCAATTGCTCAAGTTCAATATCAGCTAATTGCAATATTTTCGTATTTATAACAGCTTCAATATTTACGACAGCTTCAAGGTAGGCTCATAAATACAATCCTAAAAGTAGGTTCATGAATAATGGCATTTTATCTTATTTTTTCAATTCAATTCTTTATTGCCACTACTTTAAAAAAAAAACAAATTGAAGTTTTATTTATAATGTTTATTATATTTATCTCGTTTCATTATTGACAATCTATTGAAGGAAACATGTATGAAAATTTCAGGCTGGAGTTTTATTCATCTTGTGCGTGATCGTTTCGCGTGCCCGTCGTCAAGACATCAATTGAAGTGATAAATGACTTCCTCTCCAGCTTAAAAAGCTGTTGGAGTTTCAGCTGAAGATGCTTGAAACACTATACTAAAATCAATCGCACCCAGTCGCATACTCATTATCGAGAATTGGCGATCAAGTCTCATTAAAGTTGTGAATTCTAATCAGATCTCATTAAAATTTCCATTTACTGTACTTATTTTCGAAGAGTACATTGGTACCAATGACAAAACCTGTTTTTGCTCTAATGCATGACGGTGCCTACGTGAGGTTTCTTCATTTAATTAGCATAGAGTATTCACATTTCAACTGGCAAATATTCTTGTTGCATGTTCTCGTTCATCTGTTTTCTCACTATATTTATATTCACTAACTTTGTAATAAGCCTTCATGGATTGGAACAATCAAGGGTGTAGGATACTGCCATTATTATTTTTCTACTAGGAAATGTGATAAAATCTTTGAAAACTACACTGTATTTTACATTTTAGCAGTTTTACAAATTAATTATATTGTTCTCGTAATTAGTTAACTAGAATTTATTTCTTGAAAGTAATAACTTCAACAGTATCTTTTTTGTAGTGGTAATATTAAATTTATGCACATTCCATTAAGTTCCAAACTGTTTTATTCCAAGTGAAGAAATGACCCAACTTTTTCAACTCACATTTTCATAATCTTCTGTTGATTGAAAACAGTTTTATCATACAAAAAATTATTTACTGTATTTTACGAATTCAAAAAATATGGAAGTTATTACTTTATGGAATAGATTCCATTTAATAACTTCCATATTTTTTGAATTCGTAAAATACAGTAAATAATTTTTGTACGATAAATCTGTTTTCAATCAACATAAGATGATAAAAATGTGAGTTGAAAAATGTTGGGTCATTTCTTCACTTGGAATAAAACAGTTTGGAACCTAATTGAATGTGCATAAAATTCGTTCGATAAAGAAATTGAAACGATCTTCTCTCATCTTAAAACCAACGTCGATCATTTAACAAAAGAAAACTGTTAATTTATTAAAAACGATCTGCAAATAACAAAACTGTTTCTCACCTGTTTGCTAGCTTTGTAAACCTTCATCGGGATGCTCCTCCTATTGTTAAAGGTGGGTGTGACAGGCTCCCGAAAAATGCCAACTACAGTGGATTACGTGTTGATTGCGTACACCGAGGATTGCGTACATGGGCGTGTCAGCGAGGATTGCGTACATCTTTTACCTGTGAAAGATGACAAGGGTCGGCCATGCATCAAGAACATTTTGACAGGCGAGGATTGCGTACAGCTTTCTCTTGTTTCCTAATGTCTGTCCTTGATTAGAATTTTCTCCTTTTCGCTATGACAGTAATTGTTTTTTTCTCACCTAACAGATTCAATCACAACGTCTGTCCTTAATAAGTTTGCTCCTTTCCGTTTATTGTATAAATCGATATGGCATTAGTTGCTGGTTTTTTCACTTATAGCGTATTAACCTAACCTAACCTCACCTAAATATGCTACTAGCTAGCTACAATTTGATAGGTACTCGAGATAGAAAGGCCAACTCAAACTCAAATTTTTGTAGACAACAAAATTCAGTGAAAAAACCAGCAATTAATGCCATATTGATTTGTACGCAATCCTCGCCTGTCAAAATGTTCTTGATGCATGGCCGACCCTTGTCATCTTTCACAGGTAAAAGATGTACGCAATCCTCGCTGACACGCCCATGTACGCAATCCTCGGTGTACGCAATCAGCACGCAACCCTACAGTGCGCCATTCCATTGTGATTAGTATTCAGCCTATCAGAGGCACCTATTTTGTTTTCCATTTATCACTCATTGTAGGGTATGAATTAAGCTGTTTAAAACCATAGTTTTAGTTTGATTGAAAAGTGCGAATGATGATCATAATCACTTTATTTATGATGAATAATAAGACTTTGATGTTGTCAAACCACTTTATTTTGAATAAATTATTGAAAAATTACAGTACCATGGTTTCGTTGCTTAACCTGCCACATCCTCAGCTGTACTAAGCCACGAAACCATGGTACTGTAATTTTTCAATAATTTGTTCAAAATAAAGTGATTTGACAACATCAAAGTCTTATTATTCATCATGGAAAAGTACCACAACATCCATTCACAAACAACTGAACACTTTATTTATATTTAAAACACCTGTTAATGCAAAACGTGGTATTTTAAACAGTGTTAAACAATTAAATAGTTTTTTCTGATCAAAAAACATATTTGAACATGAACCTCTAATTGACTGAGCTACCACGACTACCAAAACGGCTGTTGTGTTTCTCATTAGATTCCTATTCCAGCCTGGAACTTTTCAGACTTTGTATTCTCGTACCATGAGTCTCAGACTCATGTGAGCATGATCACCAAGAACACACTTTTAAATGGTTAATCAAATGTAAAATCCTTCAGTAAAGCGTACTAGCTCACTAAGTTCACGTGAACTATTGATAAATATGTGGCATATTCTTATTTGCCTATTAGCATGAACTTTTTACCATCTTCGAATACAATTCAACAAAAAACTGCAATCAACCATTCTCGTGAATAGGTCTCGTGACAAAAGAAGTAGGATTACATTTTTCTTATCAGGAAGCTATTAGGCGGCTTCTTCAGTTTCGTATCTTATAGCCGCATTCACACTGAAATACGCCAAGTGCCCACTAACTCGCAAAAGTATCCGGAAAAGGGAAGTAGGCCGAAAAAGCTGCTGAGAACGGCTTGAATTAGTGTCTGAAATCTCAGATACCGAGAGCCCTCTTGTACCTTATTCTTTTCTGGAAAGTCTCCAAACAACTCAGCCCACTTTAAGTAACTTTCTGTTCCAGCACTGGAGAAAAAACTGCCATGGTATTACGGCAAACTAAAACTTCTCACTCCCAGATATAGGCGACTATATAACCTACTCATTCTTGTGTTTTCTTTCAGCAAATAAATAATGGACTATCCGTATTTATCGTATACCGTATTTTATGATACAACGAATGAACAATGAACGACATTTTGTCACCTTTCTGCGCCCAGAGTTTTATGGCCGAACCACAATGCGAGCTTAATGTAGCTTTGCTACGAATTTTATAACCTTGAATTATTATTGTGGTCTTCCACCAGTGTAGACTGTGTAGAGTGTGCTGTGCTGTTTAGTAAATTTATTACCGGCGTTGAATGTAGGCTATATGGTGTGTGAGATACATATGGCTTTCAAAAGTCACATTCGCTGAGTGAAAACATAAATAGGTACTGTTCTGATGTATTTTTATTGAATAGGCTACTACGACCTATGAAATGATTTGTGAAACTTTCAAATCAGAACAGTGGAATTCTTTCTCAATTTATTGATTGAGGTTATATTTTTTTTCGCCACACTAGGACGTAATGAGCTGTTTTTCGTGCGTCATATGGAGGCCGAAAGTGTTTGGTTTCCGTCGAGGTCTGTAAACGTTTACCGCCCTAGGGCGGAAAAGAAAATGACCTTGAATGACAGCTGATCGTGTCTGGATACAGCAGTCATGATTGTAAAAATGAATCCTTCCAACTTTTATGTAAAACAAAAATATTTAAACCATCAATAAATGTTTATTTTTTATAATTTAATATGTAAGTAGTATTTAAAATGTCAAAAATGACCACTTTTTATAACTTAATATGTATTATTTTGTAGTTTTGATATCAAACAATAGAACCTTTTTATCCAACCTACAGAGCTCTGGGTGGGAATTTTGTCAACTATTACAAATGTTGGTAACCTCTCACCAAAAGGTTGGTTGGTTAGGTTTTTTGTTTTTAGGAATTTTGACTACTACTGCAACTGTTGGTAAAGGTTACTGTTGGTATAGAAAGGTTAGTTGGTTAGGTTTTTGGTTGTTTTATGCAGGTTTCGAATCAGGAACAGGAATAACAACAAAAAACCTAACCATCTAACCTTTTGGTGAACAGTTGTAGTAGTTGACAAAATGCCCACCCAGAGCGCTGTAGGTTGGATAAAAAGGTGATAACCGTTCCTTGTATTCTTGCAAGTACCATAGCCTTAAAATTTCGCTTTCAAAATTTCCATCTTAACATTGTTGTTTTTTTTTTCGTAGTGTGGCGAAAAATAGCGTTCGCAACACGGGCAAAAATGTTTTGCCGGCTCTCAAACGCTTCAAGTTCTCGACTTCGTCTCGAACTTGAAAACCGCGATCTCGAGCCGGCAAACACACATTTTCGGCCCTAGGTGCGAAATATACTATTACAGTATAATTATAATCCAACCAAAATATTTATTACATTGGAAACAACTGTTTATCCCTTACATGTTGCCTCCTTTAATAAACAATATTCGCGAAACATTGAACCAAATTCAATTATCTAAAAATAATGCAACTTATGATACTAAGCAGTAGTACAGTTCTACTAGTTACTAAAGTTTTCAAATTGAATAAAATGATGAAAGTCATCAAATGATGGTCAGAACTTAAAGCGCGTAATAAGTGAAAATTGATAGACATTACCAATGAAGCGTTCTCAAAAGAACATACAGAAGCCTTCTAGAAGTCCTCTACATCCGAATTTTGCTTAGTATGAATTTACATCAATTTTGGAAGTTCTGAAAATGACTAGGTTATTTACTTTTCATAACTAGTAATAATAATAATAATATAACTAGAAATAATATAATAACTAGTATCTAGTAATAATAATAATAACTAATATAATAACTAGTTTTAAAAATAACAGAACGATTCTGTTGAAATATAAGGGATTATTTGAATTTGAAGGAAATTGAATTTGAATTTGAATTTATTCACTATTAAACTTGTTATAGGCGTGCCGTACTTATTTAGGCTATGCTTAGGATACACTTGGGTTCCAAGTCTAATAAAATGACCAATTTAGAACATGGTAAAACACTTCTGTTAATTTTTGAAATTTTACATGCAGTATAAGCCAATTCTATAGTACTTTTCACCATATACTATTCATGTACTATTTCACCAATACTATACATTTGTTACTTCTAATACTACACTATTACAATCTTAAAATCAATCCGAAAGGGTATCTTGTTACACTATAAAAAACTTTAAAATAATTAATATATATCTAATTTGTTTAAATTATGGATGTTACTCCTCACAGAGATTCTCCACTGAAACATCCACATAAATAGTAGGAAATGTTGAATAATATGTCCATAAAATCTAGATGAATTCAATGTATTTTATCGAAGACTACGAATGAATTTTTCATTCGTGAGAAATTCAAGAAAAATTCAGCGCACCTCTACGCCGTTGACTCTACGCCGGCTATGTAACTTACTCATATACTATGGTTTCATCTCAGCCTGTAGGCTACAATATTTTGTCGTCTATCCTTTCTTGTCACATAAACCAGACCTGCACTGTGGCTAGAATTATCTCGGCGAGCGAGCGCGTAAGTGTCGTGTGTTGCTTTCAAAATTATTACGCCGTAAAATTTACCTGGCGCTGCTCGATTAAATTTTCATTGCAAGGGTGGGTGGAGTTTGCTTCATGAGTGGATGGCTTGTGGGTTTATTATGCTTTCTGTGCATTATTATCTCGTTAATTTTTCATCTAATTCAAGCATTCAATAATCATGTAATTGATCAATTAAGATCAGTAAGAAGTCCATGAATTATTTAATAATTAATGAGATCCATTACTGTTCTCAAGTATATAGTTTTTTGGAGGATGAAGCCCACATAGGTCTGAGACCTGTGCGTGGGTAATGAGTTGGATGATGGTGATTGATGAGTTGGATGATGGTGATTGATGAGTTGGACCTACAGTTTTAGGTGAGGTCCGAGCCAAAAACGTAAAGCATTTTACTTATGATATTCAGACAAACAATAAATCTTCTGTTCATTCAATAGTAAGTTATAAAAAACTAAATAAAAAATAAATTTTCATACTTTTGCTGATGTAACTCATTTTATTAAATTGAAAAAAAAGTATTTAACTCAAATTGTATTCCAAACTGTTGTTATTTTCGGGACAAATTTCTCGCACTTATTTGACATTTGAACGTAAGTGAAGCATTAATTATATATTTTCTAAGAAATTTGAAAAGTGGTAATTTTCTTCATTTTGAGGGTGGTAATTTTCTTTATTTTGACTTTTTAGCTCAGAAAAAAATTGTTTCAATGGATAGAAAATAGCTTTATGCACTCAATCAACGTATATTAGCTGTTTCAAACCCCTCATGAGTTCTATAATGTTGTAAAAAAATTCGTTGAGAATTTTGAAATTAATAAAAAAATTCTTTCTTTTTTTCGGAAGATGAAGCCCACATAGGTCTGACACCTGTGCGTGGGTAATGAACTGGATGATAGTGATTGATGAGTGGGACCTACAGTTTTAGGTGGGTTCCGAGCGAGCCACTGGGAAGTGATTTTACAGCAGAAAACAGAGTATTTTGCTGACCAATCCAATCGGTCACCCTTACAAAGAGTGCCCAGGAGTTCGTAGCTTATCTCTGATTGAACTGATACCTGTACGGCACTCGACTATCACTTCCCAAGTAGGCCTACTTGTGAGTTAGAATTTTCCTCTAAACTTATACTTGAGTACTCGTTTAGATTAGATAGTAAAGAAAAAGCAAAATACGTCTCAAGCAGGTAAATTCTATTTGGTTGTATTGATTGTCAATAAACAGGTTTCTACTTTTGGCAAGTGAGCGTTGAGGATAAGGTAGAATCTCTCCCCTTTTGCGAAGAGAGAAAAAATAATTAAATCTTGCACCAGGCTCGATTTGAAAGATATTGAATTTCCAAGAAAATAATTTGAAAAAGAAACCTTCCTTGTTGAGCCCTGTCAATAGCAAGGTCTCGCTGGAGACAAAAGGTTCTGCTATTGATACCGCGTCACTGAATTCATCTGGAATGCGCGTGGCTGCGCATAGTGACTGAACGAATACTGGAGAGATAGGAGAGGAGCGAAATAAACGAATAAGGAAGACAATTACTCAATCTGAATTGGGAGTTCATAACGGATACAAAAATAAGATGGATGGATAGCTTATAATGGTGATAGCTAATAATGGAAGAGTGTTTTGTAGTATGGGAAGTGCAATCTTAAACTTTAAAATAATAAAAAACAATGGAAAAAACAATTAAAACCTTGATAAAATATAGTAGAAATAAAAGCACAGATATCTTCGAGTTAAAGTATAGTGAAAGTCATATTTTTACTTCTGTCTACATACCGATGACAATGATAATGCAATTAAATAGCATACTGCTCAATAAATTGATGAATGATTATTATCGAGCTCTTTCTACTAAACTCTCTCTACTCTTGTTTCATAGTGTTAAGAGGGCAAGCAAGGGAGTCATCCTTATGCCCTCATCTATGTATTTTTTTAATAAATAAATAAATATTGTATATTCTCCATCTTCCTCTTCCTTCTAACTTTTTTTGTAAAACTCGCTCAATATTCACTATTTTTCCTGGATGAAGATATTTATATATTTTTTACTTTTCCCAATATTTACTTATTATTTATAACTCGCTGATATTAGTTACTTACCCAATAATTGTGAAACATTAAAAACATTAAATAATACATGCTTTAAATAAATAAAACTCGAATTAGAAATTAATAAATTCTGTTTATGTATATTTGTCAGTTTATTCAATTGTCAGTCTCTTCAAACTAACTTGTGAAATAAAACTCTTCTGTTTAATTATTGAGATATTTGAAAAATTGTATCATTTTCTCTTCCTTATTGTGAATCTAGAAATCTATATTATTGTATGACATTAACTCAGTCTCTTCACGTAGTGTTCTGTTAGCTTCTGCGTGTGGATAAATAAACTAATTGATCAATATTACTCACGCCCGACACAGGTTTTCTCGGGGCTTTCATTTGTTTTCTTGTTTCTTTGTCTTCTATTCTTGTATTATAACTTTTCATATCATTGACATTATCCAAAGATTTTATTATGTTAAAAAATGGTATTTTCATTGATATGTAATGTACTCTGTTTTTTTCCAATAAAATTTGAATTTGAATTTAATAACTAAAGTGGGCATTGCATGGAAATTTCATTTCAAAACATTGATTTCAAAAAGAAATAGGAATTAAAATTAGTAAGAGATAGAAAAAGAAAAAAGATAGATAAAATAAGCTTGAAAGGTAGAGTGAGTTGGTTGTAAAATTTCTCTTTTTAATGAGTATAGCATTAAACTAAAACAAAATTTAAATTAAATTAGTAGTAAACTAGTTATCAATTTAATTTTAACCTCATTAAAGACTATTAAAACACCAAATTTAATTTTATAGCCTAGAAACTAAAAATTTACAAATAAAAATTTAAGGAAAAAAGATAAGATGTAGATTTTTCGTAAGAAAGAAAATTTAATTTATTTTACCCCAATTAAATAAATAAAATTAACTTCCTACGTTAGGCTATAAGTTGAAAAAAAATTTAGGATAATGTATAAAAATGTACTTTACCCCCAATGTTTATAAAATTAAATAAAATTACCCCCCAATGAATTTTATTAATTTTAAACACCAAAAGCACCCTATAATTTTTGAACCAACCTCCTATAGAAAAATCTGCACCTATTTTAATTGCTTAAACTACCCTATTTAAATAAAATTAGAAGTTAACCAAATAAATGTAAACCAAATACAATGTAAAACAAAAAGTTAATTAAACGTATGAATTACTATGTTTAATGTGTTAAGAAAACAGTAGAAGCAAAAAAACAAAATTGTCAATAAATATTGCACATCGAACCGTAGATGCGGTAATAAAGAACATTGCTGGTAGGTTCAGCTTGTGACACAGAATTATGGTTTGCCATTAATTTTACGAGGAACGCACCTGCCAAAATTCTTATCGGGGAAAACTGTGTCTTACTGGGAGGAAGCCCCACATAGACCCTACTTCTTTCAAGGCGCTCTCCCTTGCATAGAGCGGCTTGACAAGTGCATCATTCTGTAATTGGCTTCTGGCTTCCCTTTAAATTTTGTGAGCTGTAAATGACACGGGAGTTGTCAAGATAATGTATGCCATAACCATAATGATATATGGTAGCACTGATATTGGGAAAGTGAAATTTATCTAATCTAATTCGTCGCGTAGATGACTAGAAAACGATTGGGAAGTGTTATTTAATTTTGTCTGTACATTCAAATAATTAAAAAGTTCATTAATTTGGTTTGATCTACTGATTTAAGCTTGTAAAGTTTAAAATTTACTGTTCAACTTGAACCTCAAAAACAAAGCAATTCAATGCTACAATAAGTAGCTAGTTCCTGGTTAAAGCTGTGCAAATTCAAAATTTTAAGTTAGCTGGAAAGAAAAAGAAAATAGCTTCCAATAAGCAAGAGAGTTGACAAATTCATGTATTCAACCATAAAAAACAGCAGATAGAAGAAAAAGAAAGGAGAAGAAGCAGAAATAGAAGAAGAAAACAAGAGGAGTGGAGAGAGATAAAGGAGAAAGAAAGATTGAGAATTATTGATGGAAAAAAGAAAAAGAAACAATAAAAAATAAATGAGAGATGAATTGGAGAAGTAGAAGAGAAAAAAAAAGAAGTGAGAGATAAAGTGGAGAAAAAATTAGATGGAGTAGTAGAAGAAGAAGATCATGAAGGAGACGTGAGAGATGAAGCAAGGGGAAAAAGAAAATTAGAAGATTAATTTTTTGATTGATTGACTTATTTGATGCAAGGTCTTGAGAGAGACCTACTGCATATCATTTACAAAACATGCAGTTTATTAAAACAATAGGAGCAGTTATTAATAAAGCAAATTGACTAAACTAACTAGATAAAAGGTGATAACAGAAATAAATAAAAGAAGATGATGAAGAAGGAGAAGGAAAAGGAAAAGAATAAGAAAGAAATAAAGAAGTAAAAGGAGAAGATGATATACAAGATGAAACAGAATTAGAGGAACAGTTAAGGCCAGTTGCCGGTTGACGTCATTCTACGGAGATTAGACTTAATGGAGAGAATTTAGTTGCACAAAGGACAATTACAAGCGACAACGCCGATTAGGCTAGCCGGCGTACAAAATATTTAACCGCCCGATCACCAAAGATTAAATCTCACTAATGTACATTAAGTTACACATTTTTTTAGGTTATGTTTATTGGACCAGAACACGGAACTACAAATTAGGTCGTAGGTGTTAAAAGCCTTTCAAAATGAATAAAATATATTATTAAGAATATAATCATATTGAGATAGTTAATAATGATTCAAATAATTCACAATTAATTTTTTCTCAACTTCAGAATCAGCTGTTGATCAAATTACAGTGTTGCCAGATTGTGCCTGTTCGGTTAACGAAAAATAACTAATGGATCTTTGTGCAACAGAAATAAACCCGTATCACTTATGACGGTTAGTTAACTGACATTAAACTCCTTATTTAATTGGCTTTTGTAGAGAAGAAGAAGTAGAATAAGATGAAGAAGAAGAAGAAGAAGAAGAAGAAAAATAATAAACATAGATAAAAATAAGATGATGAAGAAAAAGTAAGAGAAGTGGAGAAGAAACATGAGTAGTAGAAGAAAAAGGAGAAGGAAGCCAGAATCAAGCATCGGCTCTGTACTTAATTTATGCAAATACGTCTGTTATGCCGACCAGCGAAGGAAATGTAAATTTGTCCCGTAGCGATATATTGCAACCCTTGAAAGGGTGCCCACAGAGTTGGGTGTTTGTGGTGTTTGGAGGGGGGGGGGGGGTGTTGAGGGGGCGTTGTACCCTGCAATGGAAAGCGGTCCCTCAATCGTTGCCGCTTGGTTTCGGGAAACAGTCGTTTTCAAGTAATCACCGCTTCTGCCAGTCAGTTACGTAGGCTTAATAGCTTCTCGGTGGTTGGCAATGGCTGGTGGCCGTTAAGTGGCCTGGCTGTAATTTCCACCAACAATGAGAGCCTAAAGTAGTGTGCAGTGTTTGGGGGGCTGTTGCACCAGCCTGTCAATCAAAGTAGATAAAATTGCAAAATAATAGTGGTTTGGAAATATAATAATTGTAATAAAATAACTGAATTCTAGTGATTTGCATCCGTAGTGGTTTGATCGGTTGGAGCCTTATCTGTGATAAGACTCTGCTAATCCTGCGGTTGTTCAGTCTACTGAAAAATTTATAAATGCATTAATTTATCATGGTTAAAATACTAAAAATACTAAACGACTATAAATGGGCTATTGCCCAAAACTACTTATAAAATTAAAAATAGAGTTCAAATCTCAGGTCTATGTTTCACTGGAAATATCACTGTGATGGACCATGGACCATTACCGATTCTTTTTAATTTAAGAACAGTAGAATCTCGATTATCCGAGTCCCGGTCAGCCGAGCCTCCAGGTTATCCGAGCTAGTGATGAGAGAAAAAGTAAAGCTCTTTTTATTTTTTGTTATCTACCTTGTTAAAAATAAGTTTTGTCTCTTTTTACTTTTGTTTTACTTTTCCTGATAGCACTTAACCTCCGTATTATCCGAGTTTTTTCATATCCGAGGTGGTCTTGGTCCCAATTACCTCGGATAATCGAGATTCTACTTAATGTTAATTAGTTCGAAGTTACTGACAATTGAACAAACTGACAAATTTACTTAAACAGAATTTATTAATTTCGAATTCCTTTAATTGCTATCAGTTTAAATGAATGCTGCTATGCAGAAAGGTCTCCATGGTCTAGTGGTTAAGGCGCCCGACCGGCAATTGGGAGGTCCGTGGTTCGATTCCCGGTGGTGACTGATATTTTTGTACAGTAGCATTCATCGATTTCCATCAGCTATTAAATACTGTTGTCAATATCCGCCATTGCGGAAGTCTTCAGTTAAACTGATAGCAATTAAAGGAATTCGAAATTAATAAATTCTGTTTAATATTAATTTTATAGTTTTGTTTGAGCCGTGATAATATAGTTTAAATCATATACTTATAGATCACAGGTTTTTATATTAATGTAATTTAAGCTGTGATGTTTTCCATGATGAAATACTTGAATTTACGATAAAAAAAAACTGCCTGACGAAGCTTCTTTTCAGAAGTGAAATGCATTCCTCAAGCATCTCCAATATATTTGAGTAAAACAATATGTAAAAGTGAAATACAGTGTCAGTTTTAATATTAGATTGCATATTATGTGTCATCATTTACCTCATTACCCACGCACATGTCTGAGACTTGAGTGGGTATCATCAGCAAAATAATATGTTTGATATAATAATATTGTTTGATATTAAGTTATGTTACGGTACCAGTAATAGACAAATTTCGTCACAGTTCAGTGATATTTGAGTCACACTAATAATATTAGTGTATATTCTTTTTATTTCGTCCTGGTCTGTCGTCTATTAAGTAGTAATTAAGTTTTTTATTGTTCATCTTAATTATGTTATCGGTTCCATCTTGTAGATTTATTATTAATTTGCATTTTCTCATTTATGTGCTATTTTTGAAACTTTTATTTTCATTGTCTAGCTCCTCCCATTATTGAATTTGGTTGCATGATACGTCAAAGTGAGATAAGCCAATCGCAAGATTGCTCAGCCTGTCAAAGGCATCCATTTTGTTGGCCAGCCAATAGTATAGCTCATAGGGTATGAATCTATTTTATTGAAGATTTAAGTTTAGTATTGATCTATTTATTTCTATTTTATTTATTTACTAGCATCGTCTGTCCTATGAAAGGGGTATATGGATATGTCGTTGATTTAAGTTAGATGATAAAACTTGGGGTGTCAAGATTTTAGATCAAGTTTTAGATTGAGAATGTTGTAACTTTGAAAACTAGTAGGCCTAAAGTATCTCCGTTTTATAATTATATGGTTGCAACAACATTGTCTTATTCATTTTGAAATTTTCACAATAAACGTGTTGCTTCTTTATAGTTGAATGTGGATATTTTCAATAATTATCAAAACGTAGTTGAATAAACATTATAATCAGTGATTTGTTGTCGTGGCAGCTCTGGCTGCATTTTATCTGCTCTGTTATCATCCACCCAGATATCCAGAATCCACCTTAATAAACTCGGCTATGTTTCCCATAGCATAATAAATGCTGGAGCTTAAAGGCCTACTTACTAATAAAACCCATGAAATATAATGAACGATCACTCAAGTTCCTTGGCTCCAAATTGGCAGGAATGTAACATCGAGCATTCTGTTTCCGAATAGGCCTACAGTAATTAAGGTTAATAGAAACAAGGTTGTTCCTTATTTTTATTTATAATTCCATATTTATAATTCGCTCAAATTAGCAAAATAGAAAAGACGTCACTCTGTTCATAATAATTACCCTTATCTTTCAAATGTCAGCTCTATTCTTACACGTTTTCAGTAAAGAAATGAAGTTTTTTGCTTATCAAAGATTTGAATCTACATCTTAATCAGCTGTCAATGATATGGGTTACGGTACTCAATGCTACTGAACTGAAATTCGTCATACCCCATCATTTTTCTAGTTCTCAAAAAACAGTAAAACCTTGTTTTTAATAGCCTTGTACAGTAATTGTGTTATTCGACATAAAAACAACTCATCTAATAATATCAGATATTATCAGTGTTGGCATTTGAGGAAAGTCCTTGGACAATAATAATTCAGAGTACAATCATCACTCACGGTTCATTTGCAGAGCACTTACTGGCTGCGGATGGATGTGTAGACTAGAATTATTGGCTGGAGATTCGCAGTAGCAATTTGATTCGTGGGGTGTAACCCAATAAAATGTCATCAAGGCAAGCCTTTGAACGACACAAAGCCAGCCGAAAGGGAATGTCAATCAGTGGTAGGCCTACTAGGCTTTAGGCTCTCTCTTGTTCAACCGTGTAGTTTTATACTCATCAGTACGGGTGGCTAGATTACCTAGGGAAGATATATGAGGGGAGCCTAAACTGAAAGAGGAAGACAGAAATTGAAAGAGAAAGAGAGGGAGTGAGAAAGAGAAAAAATGTAGAGAGAGTGATAAAGAGGAACATGGAGGAAGAACAAAAGAGTGCGATTGGAAACGTAAGTACAAGTAAGAGACTTTTAGGGTTGAAAACAAGGGTTTGAGTCCCTGTGATTCCCTCCTACTTTAGTTACAAAGAGGGGGAATAAGGCTTTCTGACAAGATGGAAGGATTTTTACATTGTAATTAAGGATCACAAAGGGATGATTAACGAAATAATTTGGTTAACTTTGTGGTGCGTGAGTGTAGAACGTTGTCTCCAATATGGAGGAGATTCCAAATATCAATTATTATTGCATAAAAATATATGATGTAGCGCATTAGAATAGAAATGCATTTCACATACAATGTAGAATATTGGAAAATTTTAAAACTATATGAACGACATGAATTATGAGAATAGGAGGTGTAAAGTTTAACCCATGTCTGTGTACTTGTAAAATGATCACCGAATTCCTACAGTCATTGATATAAATCAATAAAAATATTTTTACAGTTTCCAAATGAGAGATTGCCATGTGAATTAAAGTAGTCACAGTTGTCGATCTTGCAGTGACTCAAACAAATTATTTATGGTGATGAAGGTCACACGACTTGTGCGTGGGTAATGTTGGGCTGGTGGTCCTACAGTGTTAGGAGGGTTCCGAACCACTGGGTAAGTGACACCCTTATGAGCAGATAACGTCATGTGAGGGGAAACCGGATGGGGGGGGACAATAAAAGGGGAAGGGGAAGATAAAACAGGTGGGTAATTACAGTAAGAAGAGGAAGGTGAAGGATGGTAGCTTTTTCCTATATGTTTAGAGAACGTCTTGCTCAATTTTGATTTCCGAAATAAATGTACTTCCAACTAGTAATTCTTTCTAGGCTCCTTCACAGGATGTAATTTTCGTTTTATATTGTATGAATACAACACTGCATGGAATGTAAAGTAATAACATGTGATGTTCAAAATATAGAGAAATTATATTGATGAATTTTTGAGAAAAAGGACGAAAGTTCTGGAAGAAAGAGGAGATGGAGGAGGTGAAAACGAAAATTTAGTGGAGAAGGAGGAGGAGTACGAACTAGGAAAAGAAAAAAGAAATGGAGAAAACAACCTATCAAATCAGAAAAATATGTTTTCAAATCACTAGCTTTTTGATGTCACTCAACCAATGAAATTGATGCTATATATTATATCATTGTAAATTAGAAAAACGGAGAAGGCAAAATGGTGAAGGTGAAGGCATAATAGATAGAAGGCATTATAATAGATGTAATGAGTAGTACTGTGAACAGCAGACCTTACTCGCTCAACACTTCTCACTCTAAAAATGATAATATTTTCGAAACAGCAGCTTCGAATTGATTTTTATTTCTTTTGATCTTTCATTGATGATAGAAACTGTAAAAATCAATATTTGATAAGTCCAAAATGTTTGACACCCCATAGAAAACACCCATTTTACCTAATAAAGCATTACTATGCATTTTAATAGCTCTCAATATTAACCTCCAATCATAAAAAGCAAAAATTATCCATTAACAAAAAAGTTCAACATTTCATCAACCCCCCCCCACAATTTTTTCAGTAAAATTTATATTTCACCTAGCTTTAAAAGGGATTATTTAAAAAAAGATTATGCTCTCCCTGACGATAAGAATAATTTCCCAATCAACTCAATATTTGAGTTCTTAAATTAATTTTCTCATCCCCTATCTTATTTTAAATATTTGTTCAGTATCAAATTTCTTCTCATAGAGTTAGGCTGGGGTTCCACTGGCCGTAGTTTATCGCGCTGCAATTTTTGGGCGCTACACGCGACAGTTGGGTGGCTTCACAGGCAGCAGAAAACAAACTTCAATCTGTAGCATCGTCTCGCTCGGCTTGGCTTAGCAGTTTATTGCAGCGGTAGACGTGACCCGGGACCGATCATGCCGCAAGTTGATATTCGTAGTGTTGTACTCAGTGTACTTTTAGTTTATAGACGACGCCGGTTACACAAGAGAAAATGGTGGATTCACCCAATAATAAGCAAATGGAAGTCTGAAGGCTTGTTCCATACGTTGCATCGCGAATTAAGAAAGTACAAGTTTTTTGAGTTTTTCTCAAAACTCCTTTGATTTCTTGTTACAACTCTAGCATTTCTGTTTTTATAATTCTCATCACTTTTATTGTATAAAATGGGGTGTTTCTCTACTTCTAATATAATAACCTCGCAATCTAGTTCAAACTCCATTGTTCTCAATAGAATTCACTTTACTTGAAACAATTCATAATACAACTTTAAACAGAATAGCGTCGATGTTGCTAGCGCCTTGGATGCTGGTCAGCTGCAGACTGACGCGTTACTACAGTCTACAGCTAATAGAGCCATCTAATGGCGGTAAAGTGTGGCGTGAAAATGGGACAGGTTCCATTTTCGCGCGACGCTTCATTCTGCAGCGCGCCGTAAAATGTTTCAAGCTGCAGACTGTCGCTAGTGGAGCCATCTCCGTTTGTTCGCTACCTTCTCATTCATCTGACTTATCAACCACAAGTTGTAGCGCGATAAATAACGGCCAGTGGAGCCCCAGCCTTGGGCCCTTATTAGACAGAGCCACTGCAGTCGCCGTCGTGACCCACTATCTCATACTAAATCACACCAGCCGGGTAAAATTGATTAAAAACATCAGCTGTTGGCTTTGATAAAGTGTATAAGGTTTGTGAAGTGTATAGTGTTTGCCCTACGTTAACCAAATTTTTATCACGGATTAAACCCTCTCTCAAATTGTCTAAATTTTAATTCGAAGCCACCCGCATCCGAAATAGACACTCCAAACATCAGGGGTAAATTAAACCATAAAAATATAGGGGGGCGTATTTTTTTGAAAAAAAACCCTTATACTTTACTCGCTCGGCCTAAGAATAAGGAGCATTTATGCAATATTTCATGGCAATCGATATTTACGCTGTAATTGTGTAACCAAACCTAACATAGAAAGACAACAGACGAAATGCCGAGCGGTCGAGTTAAAACTGAGACCTCACTATGTTCGGTCAATAAAGGGAGCAAAACTTAACAGTAGCAAATAGATATTTATTTATTTATTTATCTATCTATTTATTTATTTATTTATTTATTTATTTATTTATTTATTTATATATTTATTTATTTATTTATTGTGACAAATTTACAACGAGTGTGAAGGTGCAACAGATTCAAGTCCAAAACTGCTCCCTTCACAAATTTTGAGTATGTTACATTGTCCAAAACATTGAGGTTAACACAGAATAAAAATTTAAGATATGCTGAAAACCTTCACTCGAAAAATAATTAAATGAATTTTCTCACTTGACCTCTATTAATTTAAAAGTTCGCTCGAAACGAAACACTAAAAACAGTTGAAAATAGTTGATAATATTAAATTTTTATAAAAACTTTAGAGTCGAAAATATTATCTGGTTGCTATAGTAAACTACAACATATACAGTGAAGTAGTGAAGGTTTTGAACGAAGAGAAATAAATTTGTGAGAAAAGGTCAAATGTTGTAGGAGAGGAGTTGGAAGCGGGGGAAAAGAAGAATGTCTAGGATTAAAAAAAACGAAGCACATAGATTATAGATGTGCTATTTCGATGCGATTGTCGTTAAGTGTCTGGTCTATTACTTGTAGGGCCACAAACGACCACGACAAACACAAATAATGCTAGTTGTAAAATCGTCTATCACAGTGAGAGTGAGAGAGAGAGAGAGAGAGAGAGAGAGAGAGAGAGAGAGAGAGAGAGTGAGAGTGAGAGAGAGAGCGAGAGAGTGAGAGAGTGAGTGAGAGAGAAAGATAAAGAGGGAATAATGGTGGAGAATTGACGAGTGGAACCATCAGAAAATCATCAAGAGGATTTTATTGATAGGAGGAGGAAGGCACTACTGTGTGGTTGACAACGATTGTGTGCTTGAGAGTGCGTGTGCGGGAGTGTGAGTTTCTGTACGAGTGTGAGTTCGAGAAATAGGGCCTGATAGCACACTTCCTGAAGCTTCATTTCCACGGCATTTCCACTTCGCCGATCTTTATACGATTTTTCGCCAGTTGGACGGAATAATTTTTCACTGGCAACTGTCAACATTCATCTTTCTTGTTGTATGCACACATTATTGTAATGCTGTTTTGTTGGCAAATATGAAACGATTTTGTTGTACAGTATTTAAATTAAATATTCAGAATAGGGACATAAGAGTATTCGAAGTATTGATGCAATATATCAACATTCTGCTTCCGAACTTGAGAAAGTAATTGATTTTCTATCTCAATCATTGAAACAAAAGTATGATTTCCCAGTATCACTAATACTAGCTCAAAAGTTTTGAAATTTATGAATTTTTTCACAGTTGATTTAACAATCTGCTAGACGGTCATGACCCCCTGATTGCTACTCTCTAATTGGGACTTCAATAGACATAGAGTAGGAAAATCCTACTGAATATTAAGTGAACTATCATGTAAAATTTATCATTTCCTCTCACGAAACTGTTGATATTGTTAGGAACCACAAAGGAAGAGGAGAGCGTCCTTCAAGCATCAACAGTTGCTTCCGGAATTCTATTTACATTTAGATAATGGGTGAGCGCTTGTTGTTTTTCTATCTTCATCTCAACGCTCTCTTTTACTCTTATTTGTCAAATGACTTCCAGTATTCTCAAGGCTATCCTAGATGACAGCTTATCTGTTTTGACAATATTGTCAAAACTAAATATCTGGAATAAACTCTGGAACATTACAAATATATAAAAGAGCAGCTGTCCTTGCCAGCAGAGAGTCAGTTTTGATTCAGCTGGACTCGTGGTAAGATTATGTGATAGTTCTTTCTGTGGCAGTTGACATTCTTTATATTCAAGGCAGTACAATGCACTGCTATTCACAGTGCAATAATTGTAACTCATTACCGTTTTTAACTCTGCTAGCAACAAAAAAACGTAAAATTTTGGATTTTTTTTTTAAATCCTAGCGTACTCTGCTCACTGTCGTGAAAACGTAGAAACTTGAGATTTTTTCTAGCATCAATATTGACATGTTTATAGAAAATTTGTTCAAACTCCATAATTTGCCTTTATACCAAGTGATCCATGAAGGTCGATCTATTTTACAACATAAAAATGTTAATTTTAGTGATAGAAGAAAAATTAAAGTTGGTTTGGATTAAGTCGGCGACAGCTCTGCGATTCATAATTGCTTTGGCGAGGCTGTTGCCCGTCATAATAATTGCTCTGGCCACTAATTGCTCTAGCTACAATCGCGCGATTGTAGCTCATGTGAACCCGGCCTTAGAGCCCATAATAATATACAGGGAAAAACTGAACAAATAAAGTTAAATCTCCATATCATTTTTCCGAACCATCATTACATTCCTTTTAAAAACCGGGTGGTCTTGAAACTTCAGTGGGCGCAAAAGATACAATGCTCCTAAAGATCCAATTTCGCCCCCAGAGTCTCTCCAGTCCACCATTCGAAAGTCAACATTTCCTGAAAAATTCAAATGTACCATCAACTCTATGCAAATTCTGTTGCGACATTATCTCGAGGTTATGGTTGGAGTGTAGGCGTAGAAGTTATGTGAAAGATTAGAATGTGTGGAACTAAGACCTTAATCGTGTTTAGTAGTGGTAGTTGAGGCGGACATGAGTTTAGGGCGAATTCATTGAGGTGCAAGGCTTCAGGTCGTTGCCAAAGTTGATGGACATTAACTTTTCAATGTTGATCACCAATGCACCAACACATCGTAAGGTTAAAGCTCACGCACGCATGCGTGCGGGCACATATCTGCATTTATATAACCGTGTCGACTAAATTGTGCCCCTCCATTAGCAACGTGTAATCCTTACCACCACCTCCCTCTTTCCCCCTCACTCCACCGTACACCGCATTCCCCTATAACAGTAAATTTGAATTTATATTGCACTTCTCAGCCCCTTCGCGCACGCGGGCATTTCACTAAAATGCAACTATCAACTCGGTCGGTCACGGCTGCAAAATTAACATTCAGATCAACTCCCAATTACGATTACGCTGACCTTTCACTTTGTCAGGCGCTTGCTCGAGTAAAGCGGCGCTATGTATAACGTATCTTGTCACGTTTAGTTTTATAGCCCTGTGAAATTATTCCCTTACTATGTGAAATTATGTGAGGGACAGACTTGTTGTGAAGGGGATTCATTTTGTAAAACTGCAGGTGTAAACACATTGAATTTATAGTGGATTACAGAGAAAATTTAAAAGGTGCATGATGAAGAATTTTTATACTGTATTGCCTCATAACAACACACTGAAGTGCAACAGTGTAAATTGTACAATTTCATTATGCATCTTTATTCTCGACTACACTATTGGTTTAAGAGACCATATCTTAATTCAGTCACTTAATGGAGTTTAAATTAATTTATTATTTAATGAATTTATTTAATTTAATTGCTTCAAGTATAATAGGTACAATCTGTGGTTTGTTCCACAGATTTCAGAACAAACTCGGAACCAGAGTTAGTTGGTTAGATGCAAGATTAGTCTCTAATAACCTTGGGTTAAAAGCTAATATGCAGGTAGATGTCATATTTTGATAGTTTTGGATTAAATTACTCCAATCTGTATGAATATTTTCACTAAAAATAGTCTGGTGATCTATGGTTTTTAATGAAGAATCGTTAAAACTCAATTAGGTTTTGGCCTACAGAATTATTAAAATGTTAATTTTGCTTAGTCATGGGTTTGCAGAACAGAATGGCGTTGCACCTTTTTTAGGATCAATAAATAGAGAAGTTTAGTAAAGCTGAGATTCACATGGCAGAGACCATCCATATTTTTTGAATAATTAAAAGCATCAGCTAGCAAATAGAAATTAATGACTTGAACCGTTACAGAGTAAAAAGGACCGTGAAACGAGGTCGTGCAGAATTTAATATCCGAAAATGAGTAGATAAGAAGGTAAACTGAAAAGCGCTCTGCGAGTGATTCGTTTATTCAGATTTCATTACGACTTCTAAATAAGAGTACTTGCAAACGGGGTCAGTGGTTTCGATATGGAACTGAAATATGTACAAATCGAGGCGCAACCAGAGTGAACGAGGGCGCGACAACTACTTGTTTCGTTTTTATGTTATTTACGCACGCAACAGTGCAATTCGGGCATTTGGAAATGAGAAAGAAAAGGACAGAATGGAACAGTTAAAGAAAAGAGACAGAATGACAATATTGTGAGTTAGCATACTATGAGAGAATCGGAAAGCTGAAAGGATTGAAATACTGGAAATATTGATCGGAATGTCATTGTATTTAAGTAATCAGTAATTTGAATTTGAATTGACTGTTCATTCCAAAACATTTCTACAAACAGGGAAATTGTCAAGTGCAAAAGATAAATACATTAATACGAACATACAAGAAATACAACATAAAGTATTCCATCACATATTTTGAACATTTTCAACCTAGATATAACTAAATTACTCATACCGGTACTTCAATACAGCCAGTGTTCTTACACAATTTCAATATCCATGAAGGCCACTAGACAATCATCCATCAAAGAACTCGCTCAATGAGTAGAAAGCCTCATCCACCAACCATTTCTTTAGCTCTACTCTGAATCTCTATCTATAAAAGGATGATACCCTGACTCACTCATCAACGCAGAGCCAAAACTACTAGGCCTATGAACTTAAAATTTCGTATCAACAATCCTTATAGGATTTCACCGTGCAATAAGAAAGGATTTTTCATAATTCGCAATTTTAGGGGTGTTTTTAGGGGGTTAATGTTTTGCCTATGCAAAGCACGGGTACATGGCTAGCTAGCTTACTGGGTTCTTTTAATCATATGGAAAATAATTTGAAATTTTTCGATCTGCTGTACACGCTGTTTCGATGGTCAAGCTGTTTGAGTGTTTCGCAAATCATCATTCACCTAACCTACTGAACTTGCCGGCCAAACAGCTTAATGGAACAGCTGATAGAAGTCAACAGTTTTTAATCATATGGCAGGTTCCGTAGCGGCGTTATTTACGCTGTCTGGAACGCAAAAACTTTGCATGTAGGATACCGTGCACTCGGAGCCTTGCAGTATGTAGGAACCATATGACTAGGTATGATGAAATGTAATTATGCCGGGTTGATGACATCTGTTGAACAATGCAGCTAGAAATTAGAAATGTATTCTCAGTAGGAGATGGCGAATAATTAAATAAAAAACCTAGCTTCTACCCTAATAGTCGTGGAAGGCTGAAATTTGAAATGTAACCTCAGTGGGAGGTGACAAATAATAAAATCAAGAATTTTTTATGAGATTGCAGCAACGCGCGTCGGGCCAGCTAGTTGTTTATAATTGAAGACTTTTAAGTTTTGAGGCAATAAATTATATATTTTAGGGCATATATTTTGAGGAGAGTTTTCCTAAATTTCGGTTTTGTGCGGGTTAGATGATATTAGAGCTGCGTTCCGGGTATTGTAGGTATGGAAATCATTGTTCCGCTTAAATGCATTTAGATTCTTGTAAGTGTGTGATTCAACCTCTTCTACAAAAAGTGATGACACTGTAAGAATCCTTCCAGAACGAAAGAGTTCCCGACATATGTGTCTTGGAGGCTTACCTTTTATAGCTTATATTGCCTTCTTTTGGATCCTGAAAACGCTTTCTGTGGAACTAGATGCACCCCTAACAAGTATTCCATACTTAAGTTATGGAGAGAAGTAGCCATAATAAATGGCCATAATGATCCAGACTTACAACATTTCTAAGCTCCCTCAAAGAAAAACTTTATATAGATATAGAGTAAGCTCCAGAGTGTTTTTTTAGAATAAGAACATTTATCAGTGATATTTTTATTTTTTATTTTTGATCCACAATTATTTTTCATTTTGAAATACCAGATTAAGGAAAAACATGCGGCATTTTGAAAAACCTTTCAAAATCAAATTGTCTTCGACACCTGCACTACCCTCCAGCTCCTCGCTCTTCAGACATCATTAATTTATCGAATAGAAACTAGAACATAAAAGTCAGCCCTCCAGTCTCGTCTGCTACGTTTTCGCATAACGCTTTCTCACCTCTTTAAAATAGTAATTACGCCCTCTTCTTAAACAACGTCATCATCGTCGTCATCATAATAATCATCATCCCCTTACGTACCCGTTCTCTGCTGTAAAGAGCGAATCAAAGGACCCTCCAAAAATGACAAAAGGCTCGTTTAGCGGAGGTGATGTAAGGCGCTCAGCCATGTAAAAACAAAAAGGACAGAGATCGTAGATGGTGGTCTTCTTATTTTATTATCTTTTTCTTCTTCATCATCACTCACTCCTCATCTACAATCCTCTCTCTTTCTTATTCTCTTCCTTCTTATCTCTCTCTTCTTAATCTTTTCTTTCAACCCTCTTGTCGTCTGTGACAGTCTGTGTACGACGAATCTCTTATCCAATCTCCATTTCTTATTATCTACTTCTCTTGTGACATCTTGAAAGGAGTGGTGGAGAAATAAGTTAGTTGCTTTGTTGGTTACACCTTTTTCCATCCGTTGCAGTTTCTTCATATTACACTTCTTTCACTCCTCCTCCTCCTCCTTCCCTCCTCATCCTCCTCCTCCTCCTCATCCTCATCCTCCTCCTCATCCTCCTCCTCTTCCTTCTCCTCCTCATCCTCCTCTTCCTCCTCTTCCCACGTCCGCCTTTCATACCAACTCCTTACGTTCATTAAAATTGGGTTGTTATTTCCTGTCCCTTTCTCACTTCCTCCCTCTGCCATTCAGTCTTTCTTCTTTGTCAATTGCCGCCGCCCTTAGTGGGCAAAGTGTGACATGGGCTTGATATTGCATTTTCCATGATTTCCCCTAACTGAACTCCCCCCCCCCAGGGGGGCTGGGGAACCCGTCTCCCCCAAACACTGGAAAGCCTGTTACGGTTGTGATTGATTGTGGTAGTTGGTGGGGGGGGGGGGGGGGGTTGACGTTCTGTGCTAAATGCAACAAGAACTTGTTTTCAGGAATCGAATAATTTCATCAAGTTTGGTTCTGTGCTATCAAGTTACAAAACTGAGTTTGGCTCTGTGAGTTAGTATGGTTTTGGACTTTCATATTAACTCAGAAGCAACATTGGAAATATGCAAAAAATATTAGGAACATTTAACAAATTTAATGGATTGAATAATGAATACTGTATTGAAAACAATAAACAATCTTTTTTCGTAAGTAAGCATTATCATTACAAGTTGAATAAATTAATTGTAATGATGCGATTAAATATTGTTTTTTTTTTAATTTTAATTAAATTTATCTTTCTCAAAATAATACAAATTTACTTTTAACAAAACCACAGTTACAAATTCAATAGCAATATTTACATAAGGAAAACAAGAAAAAGTTTGTTCTTCAGAGGATAATTATAATACCTGCAAAGGTTTCTCTCAAAGGGAGCGCAGGTATGAGTCAGTAATAACATCGATTTAATGGAATGAAACAAAGATGATTTAAGATTTGAAAAAACAAAATGAAAAGTAAGGAATTAAATATAGAAGTAACACAAATGTTGATAACTTCAAGTCAAATAATAATATAATTAATATTATATTGTCCAATAATATTAATATTGTTTTTCTTTTTCAGGTAAGTTGCTACAGTATTTTCACGTCTCACTAATCGTATAAATATTGGAAACATTTAAAGGTGAGAAACCAATAATTCTAGCAACGAAGGATATGTGACAGTTTATTTATTTTAAAAATGATTTATTTAATTTAAATCTGAAGTATTTTAAGAATTTAAATCTGAAGAAAATCTTGGGATTGAGAAATTATTTTTGCGTATTAAATTCGTATTACCATACGGCTTGAGGAAGTTGCATAATTGATGGTGTTGTTTGTGGTTATAATAACTAGCAAACAAAATTCAGATAATACCTGTAAGTTTCATTAGAGTAGAGATAATTTGGAAAGAATTTAGATAACTGAAAAAGATGGAAAATTGGTATTTCTATTTTTAGAAACAGAACAACGCAGTGGCAATAACTAAGATACGATTCCCGTACGTCCATTGACGCTTCTCTATTAGAAAATGGGAAACTTGCATAAAACTTTTTTAAATTAATTATCTCACCTCATTTTCCATTAGTATTACAAATAAGCCCCATAGTGTGAAGCCTGATCCAATTCAGTTTCTATCAACCATAAGGCTAAACCCACGCCAAATTGGGATTCGTATACTCTCATATGGAACAAGACATTAGTGAGTGAGCTTGTACTTACTATTGAATTAAAAACGACAAAGAGGATGTGATACATTTGTGGGCAAGGGAGTGAGCAGGATGGAAATCTTTGAGATTAGTGTTGAAGGGGAGGGGGGCTCCCCTAAGGGACTTGTTCGCATCCATCATTCCATTACGTTCTCAAGTTTCCAGAAACTTCTAATTATATAATTGAACTTGGCAATTTGAAATTTGAAATGTTAAGAGCTTAGGGAGGATGAGAGTATGAGGAGGGATGGGACTTCAAAAATAAAGTACATATCTCCAATTATATTACTCCTTGAAACCTAGAATGACACTTATGTTTATGCTATGGTGACAAGATTTATCACTTCACTTATTCACCTTATCCCATTTTTTACTTTCTTTAATCCCTATTCAAAAATCTAGATCTACCGCTGAATTTTTGAATGAGCTTTTTTTAAATTTAAATTTTTTCTTTCATAAAATTATTGACTTATCACACATTTTTAAAATGTTATTACATGGATAACATATTTATGTCTACCTTTAGGTGAATAGATAATTGCATTTTAAGGAATTTATATAGGAAATCTAGTTCAACGAACTGGATTCAATTAGTCACTACTGCCACCGTCTGAACTGAACTAAAAAATTAGTAAATCGGTATCACTCCTTTCCACTATTCAGCAATTTTTGCTTTTTTATGTATCCATATTGATACTTCTCAATCATTCTCCATTGCTGAATATGACATTTAAAATTTCATTGTTGAGGTGGTAATATTTTAAATATTAGGTTGACGTTCCTAACAACTAATTTTGATATTATAACGTTTTTTTAAGTAACTCAAACCTTTTCTCGTTATAAACGTTGATGAAATCAATCTGACGATACCAAACAAGTTATTTTGTAATGCATATTAGAAAACTCATTAAGTAGGGGTGTCCACGGGGGGGGGGGGGGCTATGGCGTCATTTAAATTCCTTGGTGGGGATTCCAAAAAAAGTTTTTTCTTGGGGGTTTAAGTATTTTAACAAATATTTGATTGTTAAAAAACCATTTAGGTTCTCATTCTTATTTAGCTATTTTGCAATTAAGTTTATTGAACAGAAGTTCATATATTCATTTCATTGATATTTATTTTTCACCTCTACAAAAAATTTTACCTATGTAGAGGAATCGCAAGAAATATACATAAATTTTGTATATTATCGACTGGGTTTGAATTTTTTCAATACCTATATAAATCTCTTTTTAGCTTTAGAAAGAATACAGGGGGCCTTTTTTGGGGGTTTGCCTAATTTAGGGGGGGCTGGTGCTAAATTTAGGGGGTGCGTCATGAGGCTTAGGGGGGTGGGCACCCCTGCATTACGTAAGCTTAATCGATAAATAATGGGCAAAACATCGTGTAAACACTTCTGAAATATCACAAGGAAGTCTGTTACGTGACAAATGATGTGATTGGCACAAGAAAATTGGAATCGACCTTCGCCATGTTCTAACAACCAACAAATATAGGCTGCTAGAGGAAAGCGCAAATGAGCGAGGATGGAGGAAAGTTGTCGTTTGGCACCGATTTTCCTTTTTGCTCCTTTCGATAGAACGTGAGAAATAGAAGAAAGGAAGAAGGAAAAGAGAAGGAGAGAAATAGAAGAAGAAAAAAAGAAGAAGAAGAAGAAGAGGAAGATGATGATGTAGAGGAAGATGATGATGTAGAGGAAGAGGAAGAGGAAGAGGAAGAGAAGGAGGAAGAGAAGGAGAAAGAGAAGGAGAAAGAGAAGGAGAAAGAGAAGGAGAAGGAAAATGAAAAGGAGAAAGGAGAAGGAAAAAGAAAAAGAGGAAGTGACAGAGGAAGAGGAAGAGGAAGAGGTAGAAAATGAGGAAGTGGATGAGTGAGAGGTAGAGAAAGAGAAAGAGAAAGAGGAAGAGAAAGAGGAAGTGGAAGAGAAGGATCAGAAGAAGGAGAAAGGAAAAGAAAAAGAAAAAGAAAGAGAGGTAGAGAAAGAGGAAGAGAAAGAGGAAAAGGAAGATGAAGAGGAAGAGAAGGAGAAGGAGAAAGAGAAAGAGAAAGAGAAAGTGGAAAAGAAGGATAAGGAGAAGGAGAAAGAAAAAGAAAAAGAGGTAGAGAAAGAGAAGGAGAAGGAGAAAGAGAAGGAAAAGGAAAAAAAAGGAGAAAGGAGAAGGCGAAAGAAAAAGGAAAATGGGAAGTGACAGAGGAAGAGGAAGAGGTAGAGGATGAGTAAGAGGTAGAGAAAGAGGAAGTGAAAGAGGAAGAGGAAGTGAAAGAGGAAGTGAAAGAGGAGGAGAAGGAGAAAGAAAACGAGGTAGAGAAAGAGGAAGAGGAAGAGGAGGATGGGGAAGCAGGTGGATGAAAAGAGGATGAAACATAAGTATGAGGAGTAGCAGAAGAAGAAGTACAAGGAGACTAAACTATGAAGAGGAGGAGTAGGAGGAGAAAAGAGGGAGAAGGAAGAGAAGAAGTATAATTATAAAAAGGACGAGAAGGAGAAGAAGATGGAGTGGAAAAAGGAGGAGGAGTGGAGGATTGAGAAGAAAAAGATCATAAAGGAGGGGGGGGGGAAATTAAGAGAAAGAGCAAGAGAAAAAGGAGAAGATGATGAAGAAGGAGGAGGAGAAGAAAAAGAATGAGAATGCGGAGGAGGAAAAGAAGATGGAGAAGAAGATTGTGTGAAAGGGAAGTGAAGAAAATGATAGAGATACGAAAAGAGGGAGAGAGTGAGTGAGATAGATTGAGTGAGTTAGAGTGAGAAAAGAGAGAATGATAAGCAGAACCACCCCTATTCGTTTCTCGATCTGTCCAGCAAAAACACTTTTGACCCCGACGTTTCTCCTAAAATGTGCGCGTATTTTTGACGGGCGATCTCAAATTCCACCCCTCCCGCTTCGGCAAATCGTCCCCCCCCCCCCCGTCACAAGGGGTTGTGGTTTCGTTTGTCGTCTACAGATGTCAAAAACACGCGTGCTACTTCTAGGTGCTGACACGCTCCCCTCTCCGCACCCTCGCACGCGCACGTGCTAGCACGCACGATCGGGCTTATCGAAATTAACGGATGATGGCGTAAAACAAGTGTGAACACATACGGTATATTTAGATACAATATACACACCGTAATAAACCGTTGCCTATTTCATAAACAGCTTCCACTGCGCTCATCAAGTCGATAGGATTGTCTATGTTGTACGGTATGTTGCCGCTCTATAAGGGTAGGAATCGATAATGAACTGCCTGCCCTAACACCTAGCTCGCCCCAAGCCAAAGCCAACTCATTAAAACGGCGAAGTTCCTGAGCTGACACATCGGCCTTGTGCTCACCACCCGTCTGGATTCTTTAATTTACGTATCAGAAGAAAAACGCGTTGTGCAAACAATGTTAGCTGCAGATAGCAATAATTACTCCGCTCATTTAAACCTAATAATGACGATTCACATTTGAAATGTTTTGATTTAACCACCAGTAGTGGCCCGTCAAGTTTTTCACTGGTAGGGATAATTTTTAAATACACCTGTGGGTCGGTCTTGAGGTATATTTCAGTCAGATTAAAATCAGAATATTGTCAAGAACAACCAGAATTCAACACAGTGGTATACTTAAGCGATCTTACAATGTGGAACAGTGCGAGATGTCTTTAGTTATATAGATATGGAACAATAGATTAGTACAATAGCATAGTAAGCATTCCTTAGATTATAAAACATCTTGTAAAATTAGTTCAGTCGTCATTCTTGTTCACGTACTGTTACTATGCTGGTCAGTAGACCGATTTTGTTCTAATAAATGCTTTTTAAAAACACATTGGCGTGTTCCGTTATCTTAATTGGCGCCCGGCACAGGAACTGTGGACGTTTTCATTAAGTTCTTTTAACTTATTATTTCGCGACCAATAGTCTCGAGTAGTGAAAACGCGAGTGTTAACTCCTCATCCACATCAACAACCCTAAACGGAAGCAGCCAAGTGGTCATCCTGGCAGACAAATATAACGTCAACCGGCCGTTAATAAGCAGCCCAGCATCAACGGACAACGAAGAAGACCCGGAAGCTCATCACCACGCCACCCCAGGTGCGAGTTATTCCGTCATCCAGTCATCAAGGTTAGAAACAAATTTTTCAAATTCTAGAATGGCGGAGATAAATAAGCCTCTTCCTCATGAACTTTTAAAGTACATCCCTCGATATGATGGAACTTCATACAAACTTCCACAATTTATCTCCACTTGTGAAGATTTATTTGGAACATATTGTGCTGAAAATATAGTAGAAAGAGATGGAAATCATTGGATTCTTTTCAAGGCGGCCATGAACCACCTTGATGGACCAGCTGAAGCAGTAGCCTATAATAATTCTTGCTCTAATATCGCTGAATTAGTTAATGCCTTGAAACAAAATTTTGCTGATAATAGATCTGTACCAGAATTGATAGCAGAATTAGCTGTAATGAAATCATACTATAAAGAACATCCAATTGAATTTTTGAATAGATTAGATGAAAAACGCACGCATGTATTAACCAGATATAAGTTGGATGGTGTATCCGGAACTTTATTAGAAAATTTAACTCAACAGCTTAACGCAACTCTAGTTAATACTTTTGTTCATGGTGTACACCCAACTCTAGGATCTCATCTACAAGTATTGCAAGTACAAAACTTGGATGATGCTAGAAGTAAATTGATTAATGACTGTAGTATTATATTACAACAATTGCGCTTCAACACCACTATTGATACAATGAACAGACACGATAGTGGATTTACACAGGCAACCAATTCTTTTAGAATTCCAAATTTCGAACGAAACAATCAGAAACAATGGACCCAAGGAAAACCTTTCCAGAATTTTTCAAGAAATTTTCATGGTAGACAACAATTTTCACAACCTAGATCTCAACAAAATCAACAATTCTATCAACCAAACTTTCAACGTCAAAATTTTCAACAAAGCTTTCCGCAACAGAATTTTCAACAACAAAATTTTCCACAACAGAATTTTTCACAACAAAATTTTTCACGACAAAATTTTCCACAACAAAACTTTCAACAACAACCACTAAATAATAACAAAGCACAATGGAACTCATCCAATACTGTATCAATGCGTACACAAAGGACAGACCCTGTACAGAAAATGAGGAATTACAGATCACCATATGAAGTAAATTATCTGGAAGAAACACAACAAAATGATTCCACACAAGAGCAAATACTTAATATGCAATCTCAAATCAACTCTCTGACTGACTCAATCAATAAGCTAACCGATCATTTTTTAGAGTCAGGCCCCAGCTATGCAGAGGACCCCCCAAACAATTCAATTTGAAAATTCTAAACAAATCTCTCCCGTATTTTTGTGATAAGAAAAATCGCAAATGGCTAGTAGACACAGGCTCACTCAAAAACTACGTTAATCCGTCCTTAGTCTCACCAGATTTTACTAGGTACAGAGAAGATTTTATTGTCAAAACTCCAAATGGAGAAAGCAAAGGACAAGAGTATATTTTTTTCGAATCAGAAGACATCTTTTCGAAGCCATACAAAATAAAAATGTATCTATTTGAATTCTCACCAAAATATGACATACTTCTCGGCCATGAAACACTAAGTGCAATAAAAGCAAATGTAGATTTTAGTGAAAACGTTTTAAAATACGAGAATGGATTTAAAGAATTGCTATTCTCCTTAGATAATAAGAGCATTACTCTTCAACCAGGCTTCAATGTGATCTCGGTCCCAGTGAAGTCATCTTCAAAATTGAAGGAAGGATTAGTCAAAGCAGTAAATAACGATAAATATAGAATTGAAGAAGGACTAGTAACTATTGAAAAAAACGAATGTTTATGCTTAGTTTTCGCCAAGGAACTCATGACCATTAGTCCTGAACCTATGGAAATAGAACAAGTGGATACCATTAGTGATTGTAAAAATATTAATAAAACCTGTCAGTCAAAACGTTCAAAGCTTTTAGATGAAATTCCAAGTCTTATACGCACTGATCATATGAATGAAGAAGAACGGTCGAATATCATAAATTTAGTGAAACAGTTTCCAGAACTCATAAAACAAGAAAATGATACATCCTGTAGCACTAACCTGCTGAAGCATAGAATAGTCACAAAAGATGACACTCCAGTATATACTAAGAACTATAGATATCCTCAAGCATTTCGGGAAGATATTCAATTAGAAATAGAAAAATTATTGAAGAACAAAATTATTCAAAATTCGAATTCTCCTTACAACTCCCCAATCTGGGTAGTGCCAAAAAAACCAGATGCCTCAGGCCAGCGAAAGATACGAATGGTACTGGATTACAGGAAATTAAATTCGAAGACGATTGATGAAAAATATCCCTTACCAAACATTGAAGACTTATTTGGAAAGATAGGACGTGCAACTTATTTCTCAGCAATAGACTTAGAATCCGGATTTCACCAGATTGAACTACACCCAGACTCTGTTCCAAAAACAGCATTCTCCACTGAAAATGGTCATTATGAATTTCTTCGTTTACCTTTTGGATTGAAAAACAGCCCAAATCATTTTCAAAAATGTATGGATATGATTTTTGCTAAGATGCCAAATGTTTTAGTGTATATGGATGACATAATTGTATTTTCGGATAACCTGACAGAGCACCTCAAGCATCTAAAATCTGTTTTTGAAAAATTGAGAGAACATAACTTAAAAATCCAACTTAATAAAACAGAATTTTTCAAAAGAGAACTACTATACTTAGGACACATTATTTCAGAAAAAGGCATACAACCAAACCCTGCAAAAATAGAAGCAGTCAAAAATTTTCCACTACCACAAACAGTAAAAGAAGTTAAACAATTTTTAGGACTCACTGGATACTACAGAAAAATGATTCGAGATTATGCTAAAATCGCAAAACCTCTTACAGTAGCCCTCAGCAAAGATAAAACATTCAACCCAAATAATCGTGAATTTAAAGAAGCTTTTGAAAAACTTAAACTTATGTTGCAAAACGGACCAATCTTACAATTACCAGATTTCTCACGCCAGTTTATACTAACATCTGATGCCAGTAATTTTGCGATGGGAGCAGTACTCTCACAAGTGTTTGATGGAAAGGATTTACCCATAGCGTATGCCTCCCGAACACTTAACAAACATGAAGTCAACTTATCAACTATTGAGAAAGAATTACTAGCAATAGTTTGGTCATGTAAACATTTCCGCCCGTACCTTTATGGAAGAAAATTCTTAATACAGACTGATCACAAACCCTTACAGTGGCTACATAATATTAAAGAACCGAATTCAAAGCTAATACGTTGGAAACTCTACTTAGAAGAATTTGATTTTGAAATAAAATATGTGCAAGGAAAAACAAACTATGTAGCAGATGCGCTTTCCAGGATTCCACAGCAGCCAATCAACATGGTAGACTCACCACCAGATCTTGCTCAAGACGTTCTAGACGAATTTCTTCAAGAATATGGAACAGGAAATAATGAGAATAATGAAAATCATGAAAATAATGATGAAGTAGCTAGTATCAATGTAACAATTCATTCACAAGATAGTTCAAACAGCCAAGTTGCAATAATGGAAGAAGATAAAATCATGAATATAGAACACAATCAATTAATTTTAGAACGTGGTAACCAACCGCCCAAAATACAGAAATTTTTCGGAAAAACCAGATTGACCTTTTATATATTGGATCCGTTCGATATAGAAGAAATAAACAATAAATGTCTCGAATATCTAATTCCAAATACGACCTATGGAATATTTTGTTCTAAGAGAGGATCATTAGAATTAGATTATGAAATGATACTCCATAGCTTTTTGAATGTAATCAAGGATTCCTTCAAATCAATAAAACTAAAGTGCTATAAGAAAATCAACCTTGACGTTACAGACCAAGATGAACAGAAAGAAATTGTTGCTAACTACCATTGTGGTAAAACTTGTCACCGAGGAATAAATGAAAGTTATAATCACATTCGGAAAACCTACTATTGGCCATCAATGCTTCGAGATATTACAGACTACATCAATAAATGTCAGATATGTTTGAAAGTGAAATATGATAGGAACCCAATTCAAGTGGAATATAGGATCGCCCCTACGCCACAAAAACCTTTCGAAAAACTACAAATTGATACTTTTCAATTCAATAAAATAAAATTTTTAACAGTTATTGATTGCTTCTCGAAAAGACTGTTGGCTTATCCACTAGGAAGTTTAAATCAATTGGAAATTCAGAATCACATTTTTGACTATCTCTCATCTCTTCCTACGCCACAAATAATTCAAATGGACAATGGCAGAGAATTTGACAATGTTAGTTTGCGAGAATTTTTCAAACTATATGGAATCGAACCTTACTATGTAACACCTGGTCACCCTGACTCACAAGGCTTACTCGAACGAGCGCACTCCACACTCATAGAAATCCTTAACGCCCTTCAACTGGAGAACAAAAACCGAAAAACAGAAGAAAACATGAAATTAGCTTTAATCGCCTTCAACAACACACTCAACTCTAATCTTAAATTAACTCCAATGGAAATCACATATGGTGTATCGAAAAATCCATACATGAACGATTTGACAAATACATTAGTAACTGAAGAAAGAGCGAACGAGTACTTAGATCGACTCAAAACAGTCCACAAATTTATAAAAAGTAAATTAGAAGCTGAAAAAGAGAGCAGAACTGAACGACTAAATAAAAATCGCGAAAAAGATATTGAAATCCCTGAAAACGCCTACATAAAGACGACATTTAACAAGAAAAATAAACCGAAATTCTTCAAAGTAAACTACAATCAAGATACAAATCGAGCAATGAATCTGAAAGCAATTCAAAAACGCCCCTTTAAAGTTCATCCAAATCGCGTCAAAAGACCACGAAAAGTAGTTAAAAATAAGGAATCTGTTTCAGGACAAGATGCTACTCATCATTCTAACGATAATCCACAACCTACCACCAGCAAAGGCCTTCAGAACGACCGACTTGAGTAAAACACCAGGAATAATCCCGATTAGGATTCAAGATGCCTTCATTATCAATGGAACCTACACGTATGTACACCACATCAACACAACATCCTTACATAGTGAGTTGATGAAACTTGAACACTCAGTGAATCTACTGAATACGAAAGAAAAGGACAAAAACAAAACTAGGTTACTTAAATTGCATTTAGAACATGTAAAGCTGAAATTTGATCATATTTTACTTAATAAGTATAGAATAAAACGAGGTCTTATTAATGGGTTAGGCTCTGCTATCTCTTGGTTGACTGGTAATATGGATGCTGACGATAAAGCAAGATATGATGAAATTTTGCAAAAAGTTCACTCAAATGAATTCAATTTAGAACATGATATCAAGAATCAATTGTCAATTAATAAAAATTTGATCAGTCGATTTAACAAAGGCATTGATGTAATCCATTCAAACAATGAGAAACTCAATAACTATTTCAACTCAGTAAGCAATAAATTTGATTCAGTTGAGCTAAATGAACAGCACCATATTTTATTCAACACAATTACGCTCATTCATAATAAGATAGATGATATTGAAACAAGTTTGGAATTTTGTAAATTAAACATAATTCACTCTAGCATACTAACTTTTGAAGAATTGTCTCGTGTAATGAAATCTATTAGAGTTAGCTTAATTTCTGATGAGCCAGAAATACTATGGGAATTAGGAAATGTACATTGTTCTATTCATAATGAATTCATCTCTTATTTCATACAATTGCCTATTGAATCTCCTATGCATGAAACAATTTTTATGCTGTCGTACCCAGTTAATACAAATGACGAAATTGTAACTATTCACGTGCATCCTTCTCTCGTAATTCGAGGAAAAGAATTATTAACAGGCGATTGCACACTATTAAATAATAAATATTATTGTAAGAATGCGACAAAAATTTTAGATAAATGTATAAGAGAAGTTATAGCTGATAAGAAACTGAGTAGTTGTAGAACTTTAGTTATAAATGATTATAAGCCTTTTGTTAAATATATTCCAATTATTAATCAATATTTAATGTTTAATGTAAGTGAAATCATTGTAGTTAAAGAAATCAGGAATATTACCATTTATCCAAAATCAACACAATTGATTACTCTTGACAAAACTGAAAAAATTTTCAATTATAGCAAACCATATTCATTTTGGGAAAGTAATGTTATATTTCCAACAGAAATACCAACACATGTTAATAAAATTATTACTAATCTAACTTTTGATGAGATTCATAGAGCAAACACTGAATTAGAACCGTTAAGATTAATTGAAGACTATCCAATTAGTAGATCATTTTCAGATTATATTATGTTTGTATTAGTCATAAGTTTGATAATTATTATTTGTATTATTGTATTTCATTATATAAAAACAAAACTTAATTTTTACTTAGAGCAAAAAGAAAATAATAAACATGTTTTGGATAAATTACAAGTAAGATGGGATACAGCAGGAATTCATCTCACCCCTCAATTACCTATACCTACATGAAGGTGAGGACACCTTCATCTTGAGGAGGGAGGAGTTATATAGATATGGAACAATAGATTAGTACAATAGCATAGTAAGCATTCCTTAGATTATAAAACATCTTGTAAAATTAGTTCAGTCGTCATTCTTGTTCACGTACTGTTACTATGCTGGTCAGTAGACCGATTTTGTTCTAATAAATGCTTTTTAAAAACACATTGGCGTGTTCCGTTATCTTAATTTTTGACCTCAGTTAATACAGGTTGAAAAGGAAGTGACTTCTTCATTAGCGGTTAGCGGAATAGTCAGTCTTGTCTTGTGCTATCCTATTATAAAGGATGGCTTTGTTTATTTTGAACTTCTCACGCAGAAAATCATGGGACTGCGCCTAACAAACAATAGAATAATAGAGCATGTTCTGTTCTTGCGTTATGCTTAAGCCGCGTCTCCACCAACCGAACATGTCTGCCGAACATTGTTGGCGAATACAAAAAATGGTCAAACTTTAAACATATGGGTCACCAAACTTGTTCGTGAGTTCAATTGAAATGTTCGGTCTGTGAGCGAACATTGACGACCAACAACAGGTTTCTGCCACTACTCCCACCACACCGATCATAATGTTCGAGAAGGCGTCCACACCAAACCAACTCCAAAAAATGTTCAGCGACATCAGCTGATTCCAGCGAACACTGTTCGCCGAGCATGTTCGGTAGGTGGAGACGCGGCTTAATATATCTATATTTGTCTACCAAGTATAAAACCAAGGAACTGAGAACATGTGATGTTTATTTGAGCAGCAATCTGTCAATATTATTAAGGACTCGACAGAACCTTATTGAAATCGAACCGTTGTCCAGCTGTCCGGGCTCTAGCTATTGAAAGGAAGATTGTAGACTCTTGAAACTTGGTATATAGCTTCCTCAAAGTCAAAGTGAGATCGCTAATGATTTTGGAGTTTGTGGGTTGAATATGAAATTAATAATTTTGTAAAACAGATCGGCTATAGGTTAGTTTTGGCTAGTGAAAATCAAAACTGTCACTGGCAGCTGGTCCATTTCGAATACAAAAAATTGAAGAATATTACGACGGTTGCTGCTTAGCCCAACTATCAACTTTATTTTTACAACGCAAACGCAAGCCTTGACGCTCACATTTTTGATTGTGCTAAAATCTTTTACATCGTCAAATTAAAAAAAAAAAAAAAAAAAAAAAAACAGAAAATATTGAGGCCTGATAAATTATGAGATTTGTTGAACAAGAAGAAAACGATCAAAAACGCTTTCAAGAACTACCGATGTGCATTTTTTTGTGAATCTGGAAGCTTATGATTTTTTTTAGAAATGATGTATTTAAATGGTGCATATTCCTATCAGCACAACTAATTATAATAATAATTATTATTATTTTAATTAAATTCGTCGGGAACTTGGATATTTCGTTGTATCGGTTTACTATAATATAAATTCTATCTATCATGAAATCAAATTGAATGGGGGAACTTGCATTTCTATTTAAAACAGAACTATGAGTAATAAATTGATCAACCTCCTACCTGAACATTTTATCATAAATAACTTCACGAAATCAAATATTAAAAAGATAATAGAATGGATTAGATCGACAAATGTTTTCCACCTAATACATGATTTTGAACTTTAATATTGCCATCGTAATCATAAATCTTTTGTATTTATAATGTGAAAGGGCATTTATATTATATGCTCACCTCGACTCAAATTGCCTAGTACCTAGTTGCCTAGTTGCCATTGATGTAGTACCTATTTGATATGATGTAATATTTTAATTTTGAGATGTAATAACTATCGTTTTCTGTTTTGTTACTCGTCGCCAGCACACAAACCGCAAGGTTTTGCTGGTAACGCCTAATAATTAATATTAAAGGATTTAATTTTCTACTTTGTAATTTTATGTTCTAATTTTAAGTACAGTATGTACTGTTTTTTTGTATCTATATTGTTTTTCTGATGGCAATAAACAAACAATAAACTCTTTCAAGGTACCTAGTGGTGCTCATGAACAACTTCCAACATTGATTTTCTACTATTATAAACATTTCTTGAAAAAAAGATTGATCAAATACTCACATTATTCGACATTTTCCCTTTAGAGTAATCGATTAAAGATTCCCTGTTTCTGAAGCAATAAACCTGAGATATACATTAAATAAGCCATACATTCACTATTAATCATAATGCATGAATCAGATAACTGAAAAGAAGTGGCGATAAAATCAAGGGTAACAAAAGACCAATCTTTTGGTCAATTGGTCTTTTGTTATCCTTGAATAGAATACAAGAGTGATGAATGATTGAAGCGGTTGACGATATTGCAGGCGAAGTTTAAGTTCCCATATTTATCATAATCTACTGGTTGGTGACAGTTTTCACATCAATAAGAATTTCAAAACTGATTGAAACTCATTTTATCACTACTTTTCAGTTCATAACTTGATTTTCAGTCTTTATAAAAAATTTACTTATAAAATCGATAGTACTCCGATAGGTTGTACCCAAGGATAACAAAATACCAATTAATAAAAATATTCTTAATACAAATATAAATACTAAAATACAGTATTTTGTTATCCTTGGTTGTACCGCCCGATCACATCCGTATCTTCGCTCTCACACCCACATTATAAAATAAGAAAGGATGATTCCCAGGTAGCAATCAATTCAAAAGCCAGCAAAATGGTTCACTTGATCTACAGAAGACCTGGACAATGCACAGGAGTGTTTACTCACCATATTCTTCATTCTTCATATTCCTTCTATTATATTTATTTATGGAGCCTCTTTGTTCCATAATTCAAATACAACGCCTTCAACACACCCTTAAAAACATATTCAACAAGACTCACCACGCTGACACCGCTAGTATACAGTTCGTTCTATCTAACAATAGAATTGGGCATCCACAATGTATTCAATGGTGATAGGTAGTAGGATGTGTACTAGTAGAAGTATAAATCGATTGTAGTGGACCACCCATAACCAAGTTAACGGACAGAGAATCGAAGGAATCAATTCGTAATAGAAAAATGAAGAGAGAATTAGAAAGAGAGAGATTACACAATAAAGAGTGAGCGACCAAGAGTAAGTAGAGGAAGAAGAAACTGAAAAAGAAGGGGGTGAGGAGCAGGAGCAGGGAGACTAGGAAGAATAAGAGTAGGAGGAGGAGGAGGAGGAGGAGGAGGAGGATGAGGAGGACGAAGAAGAGCAGGAAGAAAAATAGTGAGAACTGAGCAGAGAAGAGGCAGTGGATGAAGAAGAAGAAAGAGGAGGTAGAAGAAAAAAAGTAGGGAGAAAAAGAGCAAGATCAGAGCAGAAAAGGACGAAGAAGAAAAAGAAAGAAAAAGAGAAAGAGAAAAATAAAAATAAAATAAAATAAAAAAATAAAAATAAAATGAAAATGAAAAAAAAGAAAATTAAAACGAATAATAATAATAATAATAATAATAATAATAATAATAATAATAAGAAGAAGAAGAAGAAGAAGAAGAAGAAGAAGAAGAAGAAGAAGAAGAAGAAGAAGAAGAAGAAGGAGAAGAAGAAGAAGAAGAATAAAAAGAATAAGAAGAGAAAAAGTGAAAAAGAGAAGAAGAGAAGTAGAGAAGAAGAAGACGTAGAAGAAAAAGAAGTAGTAGAAGAAGATGAAGAAAAAGAAAAATAGAATAAGAGAGAAGAGAGAAGAGGAGAGAAGAAGAGAAGATGAGAAGAAGAGAAGATGAAAAGAAGAGAAGAGAAGAAGAAGAAGAAGAAGAAGAAGAAGAAGTAGTAGTAGAAGTAGAAGAAGAAGAAGAAGACGAAGAAGAAAAAGAAGTAGTAGTAGAAGAAGAAGAAGAAGAGGAAGAAGAAGAAGAAGAAGAAGAAAATAAAAAGACAAAAGAGATAGAGAAAGAAAAAGAATAATAATAAGAAGAAGAGGTAAAGAGAAAAAGTGAAAATGTGAAAAAGAGAAGAGAAAAAGAGAAGTAGAAGAGAAAAAGAGAAGAAGAGAAGTAGAGGAGAAGAGAAAAAGAGAAGAGGAAGACGAAGAAGAAAAAGAAGTAGTAGAAGAAGAAGATGAAGAAAAAAGAATAAGAGAGAAGAAGAGAAGATGAGAACAAGAGAAGAAGAGAAGAAGAGAAGAAGAGAAGAAGAGAAGAAGAAGAAGAAGAAGAAGAAGAAGAAGAAGAAGAAGAAGAAGAAGAAGAAGACGAAGAAGTAGTAGAAGTAGAAGAAGTAGAAGAAGAAGAAGAACAGAGCAGAAAAATAATAATAATAAGAAGAAGAAGAAACAATAAATGAAAATCAATCAGATGGCCGCTGACATAAAGGCAGGCACCAATCCCATCTTCTCATCGATTCATGGACAGTTCTGACCGAAGAGCGAAGAACTTTATGTTTTTAATGTATGCATCTCACGGATGCCTCCCAGAGACTCTCACCAAGAATGTTAGTCTATTTATTACCCATCAAAGCACACACGATTGCTTCACTTCAGGAGGCTTTACCTCTATCTTTCGGTCCAATCTTGACAGTTACTTTGTCAACACAAAGCCTCTAGTAATAAGCTGGCACGCTCTTCTCTGATTCATTCTGTTATCAAACTGGTGAATAGGAGGGTGATAGAATTAAAAATATGCTGAAGACCAGAAAATGATGACGAAGAAGAAAGAAAAATAGCCTGAAAAAATACTAATAAAATGAATGAAACGGAAGAAGTGGCTGGGGGGGGGGGGGGGGGGTTGGCGTTAGTAGTAGAGAAATGCAAAGAAAAAAAGAGAAAGTAATGTAATGAATAATGCTATTATCTCTAGACACGTGTCAAAGCTTCAGTGATAATGCGTGTCACCCATAACTTTATTAATACGGATTTCTCAATTTTCTTAGTAATGGCGAATATTGTGGAAGGTATCCAAAATGAAAAATAAGACGAAATTGTCACAACCTCATTTATTAAAACTTCGAGAAACTAGTTTCGGTTGTTACACCATTATCAATCTCAATTAAACTGATTAATTGAAACATGTTTAATTGAGATTGATAATGGTGTAACAACCGAAACTAGTTTCTCGAAGTTTTAATAAATGTGGTTGTGACAATTTCGTCTTATTTTTCATGATTTCTCAATTATTAGGTGATAGGCAATGCGGTAAGTGTGATGCCTAGGTGATGGGAGTGACGTTGGAATCAAATATGAAATGGATATACGCATTGAAAATGTCAGTAAGAAATCTGCTAGGGGTATATTCATGATAAATAAACTTAGACCTTTTGTCAATGTAGAAGTTTTCCTGGATTTCTTGTTCCATGACGAACTGCGTTGTTAATATCAACTTTTCATGTGAAATTTAACGACTTGCAGTCAAATATTTGTTAAGAATAAGTATAATAACTCACTTAATCTGGCCGAGCGCTCATAGATTCGAAAGCGCTCGGCCAGATTAAGTGAGCTATTATACTTATTCTTAACAAATATTTGACTGCAAGTCGTTAAATTTCACATGAAAAGTTAGTAGAAGTTTTGTTATCTATTTATTTTGCACTTATTTAAAGTCATTTTTCATATGGCACAGTTGTTTGGGGACACTCCTCTGAACTATGAACTATAAACTATAAAGAAACTCATGGTATTACAAAAGAGAGCTGTAAGATCTATTTTTAATGTCCACAATAGAACTCACTGTAAACCCTTAATTAGGAAGCTAAAAATATTAACGGTACCATCTATTTTATTTCCTGAATGTATGTTGTATATAAAAGGTAACATAACGGAGATGCAGACGAATAACCTTATTCACAGTCATGATACAAAATTCCTTGTAACATAGGAGTCAATGCAATCTACAGCTGACTTTAAATAGTTTTCACAAATTTGGAAAAAGAATTTATAACTTGTTGCCGAGAGAAGTAAGATCTCTGGAAATGAAGAAATTCGAAAAATATATTAAACAAAATATTGTGAGCTTTGTGTTTATAATGTTGAAGAGTTTGTAGACTACTTGAGTGGTAATTGTTCCTAAAATTATAATAGACAGGATTATTATCCATAAAATAATTAGTTACCATATTTGACTGTGTAATATGTATTTTATATAAACTTTAAAATTATGTTGATTATAATTATGACTAAATTGACGTTGTTATACAAATTGATATTTTTTCTGACAATGAATGATTTTGATTTGATTTGATCGTTACGAAATCCTGTCTATAATATGAGCGGCAAGCATCGGGCGGCAGGATAAAAATGAAAATTAAAAAATCTTGGGGGTGGGGCTATTCATCCACTTGCCGTTCGTATCGTACCCGATCCCGACGGATTACGCAAACTGACAGTCCGCAAACGTTTACCAAGCGTCGTATACAAATTGCTGATAAAACATAGTTAATGACAATCGGCCAATTTAATTCAATTTATTCATACACACACATAAACACACAAAATTAATACCGAATTTAAGTTTGACAAAGACTTAAAAACAAGACTACAATATTAAAAGAAAAAAAATTGCAAGCAATTTACGGCGCCTTGCGTCTGAGACGCTAGGTGAACGCTCCGTGAGTGGACGGCGTATAGTCTATAGAGTCGTAAACGTGGCAAAAATAAGCTGTGAATCTGCTCTCTGGGATATAATATTCTTTCAGTGTTACCATGTATGTCTCCTTAATAACATACGTCTTGTAATCCGTTATACTGATAAATGCATTATTTATTTGTTCGCCTAATGTAGGGAATAGGTGTCCTATCAAGAGCTCAGGTACTATATGCCCAAGTCTATTGACTGGGGATGAATTTTATGATGTTCATTGGAGGTGTGAAGTAGAAGATAAATCGTTGAAATGGAGTCCAGGAGAAGAAATAGAAGCGTTCAGGGGCCTATTACATGCGGATACGATGAGGGTAATTTTTCTTTTTCAAGTCCGATACTTCGTTTTCTGGTTGGCTGGGGTTGGTGGGCTGCAAGGTGAAATGTCGGTCTCCATGTTGGCTTCTAGATGCTGGAGCTGCGGTCATCACATCCGGTGATGTTAGTGGTGGGTTGATTATATAGGAGAGAGGAGGGTCAGAGGGGCCCAAGAACTGCACATTCATGTAGGTGAGCTTCAGGAGAGATCAGACAGAACCGTTTCCTGAGGCCGAATCTAGTGGATTCGTGCAGCAGAACTGACATTGATTTTAGATTACGCACTGGATTTCCTTCGTCAGCCTACCAGCTACCAGCATTTCAAAGGTTTATCTTTCATTCATCAGTCTTTCGTTTAGTTTTATTGACTCTTGCAGGGGCACGAGTCTCAACTGAATTTTCCATTTGTAGTAATTCTCATTAAAAGTACAGATGTTTCATCTAAATTTCTTGTTATCCACGGAAAATGAAGAGGGAATACTCGAGGAAGATGTATATGAAAAAAACTTGACATTGTGTTTAGATCTGACGCACTGAATTATGGGACCACAAGTTACAAGGCGTTGATAAAGATGGGGTGGGTCCCTTGACATTGGCAAGATAATCGATTTCAACTTTTTGTTGTAAATTTAACGACTCGAAGTCAGTTTTATATTATGAATATATACTGTATAAATAAAATTAGAGTTTTGTCTGTGCATTTATCAGAATTATATATTTTTTGGTTATTTTTACGTTTTATACATTAATGAAGCCGAAACAAGTCTTATCTCAATTTCTGTCTGTTTGTCTGTCTGTCACGGCCCCGAAGGCATTTTACGCGGCCTTCTACTGAAAAACGAGAGCATATTATCGGGATTCAAGTTATTTATCAGTATTGAAAACTTTTTTGACAATGACTTTAGCTATAAAAAACTAAATTAACTTTTTTTAACAGAATAATAAACGTTTAAAAGCCAAGTATTGTGCGATTTTTTAGGTATTTTTCATTCATGTTATTTTTTCTTGTGCCTGTTTTGAATCAATTTGAAGTATATTTTTTGTAAATGCTATCAAAACAAAATGTATTTATCAATGTTTTGTTAAATGATAATGTATGTCTTATTTCTAGAAATAATCCGTACGAAGGACGGGTACAATAGCTAGTTATGAATATATAATAAATGTAGTCCTTATTATATACTCAGTACATTTATTATATATTCACAATATAAAAGTGACTGCAAGTCGTTAAATTTACAACAAAAATTAATATTAATAATAGATCGTTATGGAACATGAAATCCAAGAATATAATAGATTTCGTTATACAGAGGCTCAACTATACTCTAAAATTCGGGTTTTCTGAATTTTAAAGCATAAATGATGACAAATAGCCTACTTACTAAGCAATTGAGTTTATAGAATATATGTAAGCCTGAATAGACAAATAAAATGATCTGATAACATCGAAACTGATCTGATAACATATTGAAGGTAGACTGAATTGATGACTGAACGGAATTTGGATCTAATTTCTTGAGTTATACAGAAGTTTTCAATGAATAGATAATTTTGAAACTGATTTAAACTCACAAATTTTGTTTTTCACTTGACTTTCAGTCAAGTCTTGGAAGACAGAAACTGAAAACTATAACTGTTTAATTGTTGATAAGAGCCAACTAGTATACAGTTTTGTACCCTACATTATAAAAAAGTTATGTACATTCATGCACTTTTGTACATTCATGTATAGTGGTACAGTTATGTACAATATGTACATTTATATTCATGAATTACTATATTTCATAGTATATTTATGTATAGTGCATAAATGTTTATGAATTTTATTCATTTTAAAAACGCATAATATGTAAAGATGGATGTCAAATCCATTGGTTAGCTCCTCCCAGTGTTAGTAGGGCGTGTCAGGTCGGAGTAGACAGCCAATCGGAAGCCAATATGTCAGCCAACAGTAGGCCTATCACTCCTTGTAGGAACTTATAAATGAAGCTGTTGAAAATTTTATTTTAGTTTGATTGTAATTGAGAACTGAAATTAAAATTATTATGATATTTTAAACCGAGATAGGCCTATTTTTTCTAGATCTTGATAAATAAATTAATAAAGCATGGAAAAAAGGCAAAGTTCTAAAACTTAACTTGAATGTTGAAACGCTTATTATTAACAAGCTCATTTATTGCCTTGATTATTAAACTCACATATGATTATTAAGTTTATTAGATTTTAATAACGAAAACCAATCGTTGATAAAAGAAGAAATTATTATTTTCATTCAGTTGCTGGGGACTTATCGCCAAGAAGTTTCACGAATGTTGAATGTTCGTGATTGAATCCACATTACCTGATAAAAATCACGACCTTTCTAGTTTCATCCTCGTGTCAGTAAACGAAGAGCCATTAAGAAATGCCATAGAGAAGCAAAATGCTATTTCAAATTCAAATCAGCTGATCAATATCAACAAGATTGTTTTCGGAGTATTGTTATTGCTTTTACAATGAGGCATGTACATAAATTTCGTGCCTTATCGGAACGAGATGGTGATCTCTGTTTTATGTGTATTGGTTTCAGATGAACTTTACAGATAAATCACAGATTCATGACACTGCTCCCTAACACCAAAAGATTTCGTGTTTGCTCTTGTGAGTGTTTGTCCCAAAGCTTTTATTCATGACCGTCGAGCACAGACAGCCTCAACGTTTTTGTAAACCAGCCTGAGCATGGACTTCCCACATTTTTGTTTCCATTCTTCTCAAATAAATTTGTCATTGTAATGCGAAATCACATGTCGCTAGGCTCCACCTAATCAGTTATAACTGACAATCTCTTATGAACACCAAGGGAAATTTTTCAGAGGGGTGCCAGTCCTTTCGGGGGGTTTGGGGGATATGGAAAATTTCCCCGGATAATTTTGAAAAATCAGAGTGAAATTGGTGAGTTTAGAAGCTTTCTTTATGACTTTCAGACCTAATTTCCTGCAATAGATGTGGGCAACAAAAAAATCCCTAATTTAACAGTCTGTAACAATTAGCTTTATTCATTAATATTTTTCTATTCACATCAAGCTTTATTTAAACAAAAGCTGAACTCTTCTACTTTCAGTTGCAACCAAATTGATTGAATTTGTCCCAAATTCTTCTTTTTTCTCATCAAAAATTGTCTGTGTGCAGACATTAGGCAAAGCCCACTAAGCTTTTCGTTGCCTGTTTTATTTCTAGCCCCTAGCCAACTCTTGAACTTCCCGCAAAATGATATTGTGAGAAATATGATACTAATTGAAGTTTTCAATCGTTTTAAATACTTTTCACTGAAATATTTTTTCTATGAAACTACAACTTTGAAATACGTAAGGAATGTTATGTTATTTTTCCTTAACATATCATTTTTTCCCTAGGGGCCGGGGGGGAGCCGTGGCCCCCCTTGCCCCTATTTGGTGGCGCCCATGATGAACACTATACTGGCAGATTACTGAGGGCCCTAGTAAATTTGGGGGCCTCTTTCTCCAAGTGTATGATCTTTTTGAGGGCCTCACACTGTATCTTTTGATAAAATTCAATAAAATTGGAATAGCGCCCACATGGGCCTGTTCTGATCTGTAAAGATACCCCTTGCATTCATCTGTGATTATATTTGCTCTCACATATGCTTATATTTATTGTATTAAACTAACTTATTGGATAAAGAACATTTATTATTTAATTATTATTGTTACACTGATAAGTTTTCATCTTCATCTTTGGTGTGTATAATTGACGGTGTAGCCCCATAAATCCAAAACCTATCAGATCAACGTGAGCTTCATATAAAATTGACTTGAAATAATAGACACATTTCAAAATTCCTGCATTTTATACACTTCTTATATTTTGGCTAAAAAATATTTTCTGTCGGAAATCGAATTCGCTACTATTTATTATATTGATAGAAATAAAAAATGGTCTACTATTAGTACTCTAGAAGATGATCCTGGATTTCTGTGACTTTAAAGGTACTATCAAGAGTTCACATCAAACCCCTTTCTAAACTAAAGTATTATCCCTGTTCAAATCAGTTCATATATGTATCTTCCCATTGATTTTATTAAAGTTTTAAGTATTGTAGTCAAGAAAGTATTGTGCCCGTATTGTAGTCAAGAAACAAGGCACCCCAGGAAGGATAAATGGAATAGCGGAACAACAATACGGTATTAGTTCAATAGCTTCAAGTTAAATCCTATCGTAGTGCCATTTCATTGCAGTGACTATTATTGTACAGAGTATAGCATTATCTTCATAACGACGCAAGCATTACCTCTGAAGATTGAGGCAACAATAGCACATCTCTTATCTTTTGCTAAGCCATTGAAAATCAGAATCGTTGACCCAATTCAACTATACTAATATAACCGTTATGTTCATTCACCTCTCACCAATCTTCCCCTTATGACGAACTTGAAGATGATTCTGGATTTCTGTCACTTTGAAGATACTATCAAGAGTTCACATCAAACCCTTTTCTAAACTAAAGTATTATCACTGTTCACAGCAGTTCACCCCATATATTCTCATATTTGCCTTGAAGATAAGATGGAGTATGGTATTTGCATTGATATTCTGAGTGCTTTGAGTATCGTTTTGTTCCCATTGGAATTCTATGTAGGACCAAAATCGCTGTGATTCTGGTAATGGCCAACAATGCGTTGTCTGAATATGTCAGAATGGTGTTGATAACGATTCAGATGATTGTGGGTGCAAGAGAATGCCTCAAACATTCATCTATCGCTGGTATGTTTGAAGCATATCCACTCAACAGATCAGATTGACTAGAATTTGGATTTGGATTGATTTGCATGGAAGAGACTCGGTTCTGGTTCCAAATGGTATTCGTGTATGGGTTATGATTGCGTTTAAGCTTCAAGGGGCTTAGCTTGTAATTATCATCTGATATGCTACTGCTATGGGAATAGGGGCATTCCAAGCAAGCAAGTGGGTTGATGAAAGGTCCCGGTCTACCCAAATTTTTTAGTTTCTCCCTAATAATATTGAATGAAAATGTATTATTAAAACACAAATACAGTGCATTGTCCAAAAGCATTGTCTCAGTGTAGAGATCAGTATGCTTTCTTGGATGATCATTCGTGCTCATCATATGAATGGCGTAATTAATCTTGTGTTTGACAAGGCTATCGCTGAGCCAGGCTATTCCAAGGCATACGCGAAAATGTATAAATTGGTGTTAAATTATAATAGTCCCAAGTAACTTGTTGAAATCTCAAGTACCTCCTCGATTGTAATATGACTTTTCATTACTTCTAATATGACTTCCATGATCTCTCGTATATACTGAGATCTTATTCTGTAAAACTACCAAGCTTTTTCCCATTCATTTAAGGCTTATCGTATAAGTTCGTGATTCGTCTATTTATTTTTGGGTAGAACTCATTCACGCTAATTTTAGTGAATAAAATCAGTATTACTGTTCCACAAAAGCTTGCATTAATTTAGCTTTGATATTGAAATCACAATGTTTTTTCCCTTCCTATTTTTTGATTTTGCACATGGTAATGGATTTAAATTCTCAATTCCATCAGATGCACTGACGACTTTTGGTATACGAATGTTTGACAACAGTAACAAATAGAACTGGAGAATTAACTGGAGTCTCCAAGACGTAGTCTACAGAATAATAAATAAATAAATGCGAAAATTCAATGAATGCTATTATCTCAAAAAAATCTTTCCACTGCCGGGGATCGAACCCGGGCCCTTTCGCAGGGAATGCTTGTATTACTTCCACCATTATATATTTGCCATTTTCTTTAATAATAGTATTCATAGAATCTGCATTTCTATGTTTTACTGTTATCAATATTCATTTACCGAGTCTTCAGTGCATCTGATGGAGTTAAATTGAGAATTAGAAATCCATCACCAACTTCATTGATTCAACATTATTTGTTAATACAGTAATTAAAAAATATCCCGGGATTATCTCCACAAATAAATAATTTTATTTTCTATAATATCCCATTACTCAAGAGACACATTCCAAAGATAATCTGCTTTTGTCGCAAACATCAGATTTCTTTCATGAATAATAATGATTTTTAACATGGTTTTATCTGTGACCAAACATCTGGTTTTTTTCATTCCACCCATTCTTCAATGCTCTCTTTGCACTTTTTGTTTTCACAATATTTGTTGTATAAGCAGGCCCGTCTATAAAGTTCCTAGGGCAAGAATTAAATTCGGCACCCCGTTTTTTTAGTGTATAGCCCATTTTTTTAATTGTCCAGGCTACGGGCCTGGCTGTAAGCCTTTCAGTTTTGTGATATGAGTAAATGATAGCGAAGAAAGCAGCTAACCTTTTGTTATATTTCAAACTGCCAATAAAATGTAAATCGCGTTATGTTCATCAAATATCACTGTGGTACACGCTATGCTCTATCAAAAAACTGAAGAATGGCATCAACTGTTCAAAAATTGATAGCCCTTCCTATTTTTCGAGATCAGCAGAACTGAACGTGATTGAATAAAGCCGTACTAAGGCCAGTAAATCTGATGCACGTAAACGTTTAGATTGACAGAGCTGTCTGCATTCAAGTACGGTACAACAAGTGAGAATAACAACAAAGGTTTGATTCAGAGTGAGCGAAAAGGGTGGAGGGTGGAAGTGAGTGAGTGAGTGAATTGAGGGAAAGTTTTTGTCAAGAGCACACAACTGTGAATGCACCCTTCGGTCATGGGCCAATAATTCTGCACGGGAGAGAGAGACAAAATAAAAGTGCTGCACAACAAAAATCGCGAGATGAGAAAAAAGTTCGTTTACCTTGTTGGGATTCGAATGGTTGTGTATGTGAACAACAAGCCTTACCGAACTGACCGATAATCAGAGAACGGGAATCACTTTTTGCGAAGGGGGGGAACTGGATGAGATTCCTAGAGGGGAAGAAGATTTTTGGGATGAAATGGTAGCGGGTGCCAGATTGGAAACTGGCACAGCGCACAGATTCGAAGCGCACGTATTTCCGAAAAAGGGGTGCAGTGCCCCGATTTCGTTGCCCCCACTTGACAGATAGTGGTAATTAAATCTCGAACTCCCCCACCCTTCCCCGCATCATTATTCCCCTTGAACTCAACCCTCACCCCACCCCGCCATCAGTTGATCGTTAATTGGAAAATACTTGTACGCGCGATAGCAAAGTCAAGTAGGTTCTGAAACTGTCGGTGGCTCTTAACCACTTTCTAGGAGAAGGAAAAATTGTCAAAAATCACTTCTTCCTCCACCTACTTCTTCACCGCGTTTTTATTCTCCTCCTCCTTCTCCTTCTCCTTCTCCTCTTCCCCTTTTTTATCTTCCTTCTTCCTTCTTCTTCTCCTCTTCCTCCTACTTCTCCCCATCCTTCTCCTCATTCTCTACCCGATGTTATTAATCACATCGAACTCGGAAATATTTCTCCGAGGGAGGGAGGTAGGGAGAAATCTAATGAACACCTTGTCCCTTCTTGTCATTTCTCCCTTTTAACTTCTCACTCCCTCAAACGCCTGCACTGGCCACCACCGTGAAATGGAAAGTGTCAAAGAGTTATGCGACAAATTTCAAGGTATTGGTAGAGACGAGGAAGTTTTCAAGTCCAAATGACGGAACTATGTCTAAACGAGGAAGAAGCTATGGCATTCAAAACATTGCTTTTATCTATAGCTCTACTAAACTCTATGGTGAAGTCGAACTCACGATGTAGAAAATTTAAACAGTCTAGAAAATGTCAGTAAGTAATCTGCTTTCAATTTTAGCTATGACATGATTGTTGTACATTGTTTAATCTTTCGTTCGTTCATAGGATGCCATGCCTGTTACTTATTTTATCCTTTTTCCGATTGCATGATCTTGATTGAGTTAATGACCTTCAATATTTTTTGTATTAATTGTATTGTTGATTCATGTTTACTAGTTTTTTCACCTGTTTTCTACTTGTTTATCATTGTTGTTTCGTATTTATAGACTATTTATTGATAATAATGGGCGTGTCCAATATAAACCAATGAAAGGCCTGCAGCCTGGAGTTTGACCTATGAAAGGCTAGTCTATGAATTCTATAAACCAATAGTTTTCGTCTATATATGAAGGGTAGTTTAATTGAGATTGAAAATTACGTTACAGTCAAAACTATAGTATCTCGTGAGTTAATAATTAAAGTGGTTTAGAGAATAACGCAGTATTAATTTACGTAATTAATATTGAAGCTTTACTTCCATTTCAAAAGTAAACAAAATATGATTTTCCGCTCCCCGATGGGACAGAAATAGCAAACCGGAGTGTTGGTCTACTTCAGCTTCTTCTTGGGCCTGATGTTGTTTGTGTGTCGGCACTATATATTAAGTTATTATATTATATAATATTCACTTAAACAGTATTATAAATTACGTAATATTCATTAAAAAATTATAGCTCATAAATTTTTATCTCGAAAACGTAGACTGAAACCTGTAGTTTTTAGGAAGCAAACCCTATAATCGATCAAATATATTTTTTGATATTGTAGATCTGTTCATCTGATACCGCTACCCATTGATTCGTGATGGAATCAAAAAAAAACTTTGGATTTCATTCAGAGGTCAATCAATGAGAATTAGATGATGAATTCCGATGCTGGAATCTGACTATAGTCCGACTATGTTGTTAGGTTTTATTAGCGGTAGGCTGTTTTATTTGTGAATTAAGTTGGCGCTGAAAATAGCTGGCAGCTTAAGAGCTTTTTCTCTTTTATAGCAGGATATCCGTTTGCGATTTTTTTCTGGTGTGCGTATGAGAGAAAGAGAGAGGAGTGAGAGGGTGAAAGAGAGAAGTAGTGAGAGAGTGAGAAAACACATGCCATTCAGAAAGAACAGGATAGGCGTTCAGATTTACTTTGTTGACAAGGCCATAGAAGTGGACGGTTAAAAAGAAGTGGATGGGCAAAAGATGGAGAGAATTAAGCCATCGCATAAAGCCCAACGCACCGGACTTACAAAGTTCAAAGCGAGATGGGAAGTGGTTATTTTTCAGAATGTAATTGGACAAACGAAGCAGCTATTCCGTGCTTAAAACGAGGCCCACAACCCGGGTTCGATTTGATGTCTTCTTCGTTGCAAAATGCAATACACCTCGTTTTGTACCGAGAAAAAACTGACTGGAAATAGCGAACAGACAGATAGAGTTTTAAGTTGCAAAAAGCGTGGATCTGGCGAGTCGCTATTGAGTGCTATTGTCTTTGAGTCGTAAAGTGGTCAGTTGGCCTGTTTGAAAATAATATGGCCTCCAATTTGAAAAAGCCAAGCAATCAATTTCAATTGCCATAAAAGCATGGCTCGAAAACAGTCTGTTTAGATCTTTTGTGATTTTGAATATGTTTTGAGAGGAGTAATAATTATTGTAAATTTGAATAGATTTTAAATATGATTTTTTCAGTTGGAAATATAAATATATATAGACGAGTGTTGAAAAACTACTAGCACTACCTAGAAGTGGTATAGAAGAAAATAGAGGTTTTATTAGCAAATTCATCACATTTATAGACACTACTTGTTAAATCCATACTAAATTGATAGCCAAGTGCCGTAGCAGGTATCTGTTCAATCAGAGATAAGCTGCGAAACTCCTGGGCCATCTTTGTAACGGTGACCGATTGGATTGGCCAGAAAAAAGACTCTGTTCTCTGCTGTAAAATCACTTCCTGGTGGTTCGGAACCCACCTAAAACTGTAGGTCCAACTCATCAATCACTGTCATCCGATTCATTACACTACGCACAGGTCTCAAACCTATGTGGGCTTCATACTCCAAAACAAAATCAATACTACTTGAATTTATAGTAGCTTTTAAAGTAATAATAGAGGTGTGATTTGGAAATTCATCATAGAACTACCATTAGAATTACCATGCTTGTTAACTCTTACATATTTGAGAATTTTTTGTTTAGAATCAAAATTATTAAAAATTTCAGTTTACCCGCATATTTTCTTCTTATTTCAAAGTGAATTTATTTTTTGAAAAATTACATATAAATATGGAAATACGAGTTAGTTGTTGAAAGATGGACTTTCATGCTTCTGCTGTCACAGCTCTCAGCTCTAATTAAACTATATAATGTGACATTACTTGCAGTGAAGAAAAAAATTAATTACTAGTTATTAAAGTATCCAAAATAATATTTCTATCAAGTGTTGTTTTAAATGAGACCAAAAATAACTTTTAAATATAATTTATGATGGCTGGTTGAGCTTAGAAACATTGATCACTTAACGTGTAATTATTGCTAACGACTTTGCAAGAACTCAATTTTACAAACATAAAAGTTCTCTTCTATTTCAATGTAAGCTATTTTGCATGAATAAATTTGTGTTGAAATTTTGAATGGAAAACCTTCACACAATTTACTATACTATGTATATTGCATCTGCAACAGATTTAATTAAATTATCAAATAACGTCGAGTAATATTTGTATTCAAATAAGATACGGCACGAGCATTGTCTTCCACCTTGAAATTAGAATATCCTGGCAATCTGATTAACGTCTACTGGAATTAGACGTCTTTTTTAAAGATTACTGGAAAATGCTCGTACCGTATCTTATTTGAATACAAATATTACTCATGACGTTATTTGATAATTTAATTAAATCTGTTGCAGATGCAATATACATAGTATAGTAAATTGTGTGAAGGTTTTCCATTCAAAATTTCAACACAAATTTATTCATGCAAAATAGCTTACATTTTAACGAATTAACGATTACTGGAAAATATACTCCTTTCGAATTGCATACTATTTTTCCTCTTTGTATCTTATTAGTACCAGTATTTATTGATAGTATACTAGTATGTACTATGCATAAACATTATTTACTAGTGTGGAACATTCAGAAATACGTGTTTCATACATTCCCTATTGGCATACTTAGAATAATCCAAGGTAATGAATATTTTCAACGCGAAATTTCAGAGCTTTTTTATCGAGTTTCTCTCTTTTTTTCTCAATCTGTCTCTTTCCCTCTCTCTCTCTCTCTGACTCTTTTTCTCTCTTCTCCCTTTGTGTTTTCTTCTTCCTCACATTTTATGAGACTCGCCTTTTGTACTGTCATCTCTTCTCTACCTGTATGTAGTCTGCTTTGCGGTTTGCTATTTTCCATTTGCATAATAATATTTGGTTTGCTCCTTCAGACAACATAGTCTATACAGAACTGGCGAGGAAATTTTCAATTTAAATTTAATGCTCGCAAAATGTTTACGAGAATGTTTCCAATTAAATTTAGTGAAAAAATTATGTTTCCTATTATCACTACACCAGGAACTCATTACTTAGTCCCAAGCCCTACAACAAAATAGTATATAATACAGGTTTCTGTATAAATAACAAAAAACTGTTTGAAATATCGTTTCTATTTTGAACTGACAATACCTGACGCTAGGAAATTATGCGGCTCAAAATAACTGTGGTGTAGTAAAAAAATCAATAGACTGCTTTGTAAAACCATAAGAATACTAGCGTCAGAATTGTTGACCAGGAAACAAGGTACGAGTGGTGTTTTCAATTTGTGCATCGAGATTTGGTGATTCTCTAATATTATCTACTATATCAGCCACTGGGATGGTCACATATCCCATATCTTTCAGAGCCTCCTATCTTTTTGGCATGAACTATAGTTTTGTCTCTCAGTTCCTAAGAACCCGTTCAGACAACGACAGATAGATTGACACGAGTTTCATGAAATTTGAGCTTAGAAAAGCTTTCATTATTGAAGCTAAGACTGTAACATTTAATGCGATTGCTAGAGAACTGTGAAATGCCAAGACTTGCTCTCGCAGCTCGTCTGACATGTACTTACACGGCTCTAAGCAAATTTTAACAATTGGTGTCGCTGTAGCTTTTACCGTCAATGCCCCATGAGACCTATAGCTATTTTATAGTTTATGCTATAATGCTAATTAGAGCCATAGAGATCTAAGGCCCCCCAAAAACACAATAAAATTTTGAAATTTTCTTCAAGATTTTCTTTTTTCACTATAATATTTATATTTATTCGAATAAAAAGTTCATCATAGAATAATACTATGAAATGACATTTGTCATAAATATGAACAAGAAGGCCATAGTACAAAAAAGTAATACTATTGTAGATTTACTGCAACTGGCCAATGGACTGATGGGCAGTAGTTTGCCCCCTTCCCCACTTGTAGACGCCCCCCCCCCCCCTCAATGCACTAACTCTGGGTACGCCCTTGAACTTGACTACTATATTCTAACTGAATTTGTTGTGTACATATTTCTTGTATTGTTGATTCAATAGAATAGAAGGTTGCTAAAGAAACAGAATTGTTCATTAAAAATAAGAGGGAAAAAAATAATTTGACTTATTAGGGAAGTGATAGCCGCGAGCCGTAGCAGGTATCTGTTCAATCAGATAGATAAGCTGCGTTCTCGTAGGTCCTGTTTGTAACGGTGACCGATTAGATTGGCCAGCAAAAAATACACTGTTCTCTGCTGTAAAATCACTTCCCGGTGGTTCGAAACCCACCTAAAACTGTAGGTCCAACTCATAAATCACCATCATCCAACTCATTACCCACGCACAGGTCTCTTTGTCAATAGATAAAATAGAACTAGATTTCATGTGGAACCGGGCTTCACAAAGTGAGACTGTGATATTTGGTTTCAGAATAATGAAATATTTACTTCCTAAAATCTCTGACCATAGCAGTGGAATCTTTCACTTCGAATAGGATTCAATCGCATCCCTCCAAATCACGTTCATTTCTTCAGTATAAACCCTTCCGCCGATAATCGCCCATCACTTTCTATTCACCATCCTCCCTTTTAATGTTATTACAGTATTCAATCGACAGTTCTCTTCTTTTTCTTGCTTTACTTTCTCTTTTCAACTCATTGTTTGCATTGAAGTCCGCATTTCTGTTAAGCTCCATTTATTGAATTCTAATCTCGGAATTAATTGGCAGCGGGGGAGACACTTTCCAGTTAGTTGAAGGGAAATCATCAGTTTTCTTGAGAATGCTGAACGCTTTTCCAATAATCGGAAAAACATCTCCAGTGAAGCTACTCTGTTTTTGAGCCGTTGAACCCTGATTCAATCTTTCATTATAGATTCAAATTTCGATTTATCTTTAAATTAAGTTTTGCGTTTTGGCATTTTCGATGATAATAATAATAACTTAATTATTATTATTATTTTCGATAATTCATATAGATAGATACACTGCACTTCGACTTTCTGTTGTCTCCTGACTAGTAGTTCCACATCTCATAATAATTATTATTTCATTCTCTTAGTTTCAACGACAATCTATATAAATAAAATTAGTGTTTTGTCTGTACATTTATCAGAATGATATATTTTTTGGTTATTTCTACGTTTTATACATTAAAGAAGCCGAAACAAGTATTATCTCAATTTCTGTTTGTCTGTCTGTCACGGCCCCGAAGGCATTTTACGCGGCCTTCTCCTGAAAAACGAGAGCATAGATCGGGATTTAAGTTATTTATCAGTATTGAAAACCTTTTGGACAATGTCCTTAGCAATAAAAAACTAAATTAACTTCCTTATTAAAATAATAATAAACGTTTAAAATCCAAGTATTGTGCGATTTTGGATACATTTCTCATAAGTTTTATTACCACGTTTTATTACCGAGAGCATCGATCGGGATTTAAGTTATTTAACAGTATTGAAATTTTCAGGCATAATGCAGAATAGTCCCGAGATGGTTCCTGTGAAGGTTGGGAGTTCAAAGGTCCTTGCTGAAAGACAGAAAAAGGAGAAATCCTTAAAGGAGCAGCTGATAGAAATCAACATTTTTTAATCATATGGTGGGCCCTATAGAATAGTCCCGATATGGTTCCTGTGAAGGTTGGGAGTTCAAAAGTCCTCGCTGAAGGACACAAAAAGGAGATATCTATCCTTAAAGGAACAGCTGATAGAAATCAACGTTTTTTAATCATATATGGTGGGCCCTTAGCGGCGTTATTTATGCTGTCTGCAGACTTGTGTAGTCGGAGCATTGCAGTCATGTAGGAAACATATGACTGGTGAATCAAAGCTCAGCTTATGTTTAATCCATTATTTCTTTGGTGAAAAATTTTTTTCTAACTTCAATTTATCCAGACAAAAATTAACATTTTAGGAAGGCTAGGCTCTTGGGAATTCGCCAGGTAGCACTATTATAACTAAAATACCGTTGCAACGCACGGGTGAACCGCTAGTAAAAATAATTAAACAAAATATTATTGCACCAGCGTTTTGAAAAGGAGATTAGAGAAGAGGAGATTTTTGTTAGAAAGATGATGCTATACTTTAAGAATATCTACAGAATACACAAAATCAGCATATTTTCAAAAGAGCAAACACAGACATGACACAAGAATTAGGCACCTTCATATTGCTTATATTGCTGACAAAGATTTATACCATAGATACTTTAACCACTCAGCACTGGAATAATTATTGTATTATTTGCTTCCCGAAAATATCATTCACTGCAAAAATTCAAAAATTAATGAAACTGCAAGTTCAAGTGTATAAAATAAGCACAAGAAGACAAGGAACAAATACAAAAATCATAATTTCAAATAATATTACGTTTCACTAACTCAATACTAGCCTTGCACCGCTGCACCCCTAACACACTTACAATTAAAATTACATTAGAACATGTGGCATAACATAGTTTAGTAGGGTAATTTCCATTAAAAGTATATTCTCAGTTATTTCTTCGTTAAGAATCAAAAATAATTCAAATGCCTGAACAATAAGAAAATTTCAATTGTATAATTTTCTTCTTCATCCCTAACATACTCAAACCTACCGAGGTACATAGCATCCCAAAGTTGACTAGCATACTTTCAATTGAAAATATTAATTTATTTCTTCACTTTGAACCAATACTAATTTAAAGGCCTGAACAATATGAACATTACCCGTAATCGATGCTTGCCTTCACTCAGATCGACTCATCAATCTCTTGACTGATTCTCGTTTGTAGCATCGTTTATATAAAACCAGTGGAGAAACTCCTGCTCTCTCCTACTACTCATTCTCTAACACTGTCAATCTCTCACTCTCTCACTCTCTCTCTCTCTCTCTATTTCTTTAAATAGACAAATGATCTGAAGCATTGCCGTAAGGCTGCAGCTGGAGAAAGACTCGATGGTGGAAGTGGATGCTAAAGAAGAGCCAGCCAAGGTACCACCTTTCCTTACTGCCGCCATCACTCATTTTTAATGATCTTCAACCCTCTCGTTTCTCTACTATATGTGTGTGGGTGTGCGTGCGTGTGCGAGTCAATCGTTGATGGAGGTTTCACAGTTAGGATACCCCCTGCAGGCCAAATTTTAACCCTCTTTCTCCACCGCATCGTTGTAACTTTAACGGAACCCAACACCTTGGCACACTGCACGAGGTCCATCGTTCACGCATGGGAGCAGAACAATATTTCGGCAATTAATTACATTTAATTGACACAGTCATCAGCCGGTGCAGCCCAGCTGCCCCATCGTGGCAGCGGCAGTGTCGAGTTTATTCTCGGGTGACATGTGGTCAGAAAGTGTGGCTATCTCCACCATAACAAATGGCATCAAAGTGAATTTGATACTACTTGCTCTCATAGAGTGCACTAAATGCAAAGCGAACTCTAGTCCGCTATTTCTACCCTTTCGCATATCTTCTTTCAACTTGCAGCTTTTGTACAATATGAGGCATACCTTTGACATACTTTGATGAAGTACTGTAGTTGATAATATTTTATCTTTTTACTGACATGCAGAAAGATTGAACGATGGACATGCAGAACGATAAGATAAACAAATTTTAAAACAAAAAAAAAGAAACCGACTCCAATGAAATGGTAATCAAAAGTTGAATGCTCACAACTCACGTACTAAAAAGTTTAAATGAAAGTATTCACTTTAAACTGAGAAAATCCAATACAAGTAACCTTTTGAAGTCGGCGCCAAATATTTATGAGTTTTTTTAAAAATTCTATGTAATATTTTAAGAGTTCATGAACTCTTAAAATATAATTTATTATTACCAAAAATTTGACGCCGACTTTCAAAGGTTACTTGAATTGGATTTAAAATTTCCTCAGTTTAAAGTGAATACTTTATTTATTTATTAGTACGTAAGTTCTGAGTATTCAATTTTCTATTTTCATTGAAGTCGGTTTCTTTTTTTATTTAAAATTTGTTTTATTTTAAGCTTTATAGCTGAATTTTCAAGCTTTGAAAACATGAGAAATTTCTTATAGCCTACCTAAGGCAATAAATTTGAAATATTTATCAAATTAGAATATCAATATGATTAATATAACATACAAACTAAAGTAACTGAAAATCTACCTAAAAAAAATTAATAAACTAAGAAAAATTATACAAATCTCGAGTTAACATAGAATATTGTATTTAGGAAAATTATAATAGCGAAAGGCTTTTTAAGAGTGGAATGGCCTTTAATTCGTCATTTTCATGCGGTCACTTTCAGAATATATTTCACTAAAAATTAATAACTGAATAATATTTTTTTAATATTTGTTTTTTAAATTAACAATCTCAAAAAAAAATGTCACTCCAACTCATGATTGAAACTACTTGTATTACAACTCCAAGACATCAACTAAATTATTTAAAATGTTCATATTAACAGAATTACTCTTATTATATTCTTCTTATTCTTAATTCAAATTAAGTTCATCTGATTGGTCAAATTATCCTGGCTGCGCAACATCAGACAGTGGACAGGGCTACACGACTTTTGGTACACACCGCAAGGAATAGAGCAGAGATGGAAAATGTTATCGCTAACACCCAGTAATGGATATGCAGTCAAGAAAAAGAAGATTGGTCAAAACGGGAAATTACAGGCTTGTTTCACACATAACCGGCTTTGGGTAACCAATGTCGTTTACCCGGTATAATTACATTGCATCATATAATTTAAAAAATCGGTTAGGTGTGACGCGCTCCATATATGATACAATTATCGGTTTGGTAAACGACACCGGTTATCCGACTGGCGGTTATGTATGAAACTATCCTATTCGAACAAAATTTAAATGAAGTCATCGATGATATATCTCCTTTTTGTTTAATATTAGGCTAAGTATTGGGCTAGTATTAGGCTAAGTATTGCAAAACTTGGATGGGACCACCGCTGAATGATGGTTGCTCTTTTATTTAAAGAAAGGTTTATCGAAATCGGTTCAATAGTGTTCGAATAATTGATGTACAAACATAAAAAAGCAGGTCGAATTGAGAATCTCCTCCTGTTTGGAAGACGGTTAGAAAGTGATTCACTTTTCCCATTGGGTGTGTGAAAAGAGTTGTGCACGATTTGAGCGAGTGGACTCGTCTACATTTGAGTCAACTGAGTCAACGTTTTGTTGAGTCACTGAGTCAACTGTTGAAATGTTGAGTCGACGGGAGTTCGATAGGAAGGCGTGAAAAAAACAACTGTGATTGAATCAATTTTTTTCACATCAAATTAATAACAAAAATCCAAAGTGACGAGTCAAATATGAGCGAATAGAATATATTATTTTCCAATAACCTTGATATGGTTGTAGTATTTTACATTGCACTGCGAGAGATATGAAGGAAAAATGCTCATCTAGAAAAATATTATACAGAAGAGTAGGTGAAGGAAATTAATGATCAATAAGATAATAATTTAGGAATGTTTAAAGAATAGGATGATGGGCTCGTCATTTTTTCTTTTTTTTTGTGGATGAAGCCCACATAGGTCTGTAGGTAATGAGTTGAGTGATGGCTATTGATGAGTTGGACCTTCAGTTTTAGGTGGATTCCGAACCACCGGGAAGTGATTTTACAGCAGAGAACAGTGACTTTTTTGCTGGCCAATCTAATTGAATCAATTGAATCTAGTCATTGGATCTATAAGTCTGCAAACTCCAGGAGTAATCTCTATAGAGAGGAATTCATTTGAGGTAGAGTAGAAGGAAAGAAAAACTGCAGTCTTAACTTCTCCTAATAAAGAATTTCTCCTTTTTATTTTCATAGGATGAAACTACTCAATTGTCAAACCCTATAAATAATACGTCAACACGAATAATTAACGGCTCAACTAAATGAATCCCTTTTCTCAGCAAAGTCACTTAGAGCACTCCAAGTTATTTCAGTAGTACCGTGCACTAAGCGTGCGAGATTAATCGTAAGATTGAAATTGAATCGACGACTGTCTGGTTCATAAAATAAGATGGTAAGTAAAGAACGGGCAGACATAGAAGTCGAGTATGTTTATCAGTGCCTGGTCTGATATTGGTGTGGTATCTGGTCAAAGCTGAGAGCTATTAGGTCTACAGAGCAAAGGGTTATTCCCTGTTATGTTAGTCGTATCCACATGCAGATGCTGTTGGTTTGCGGTCCCCTATATATTTAGGATGTAAAGAACCGAATATATATATCTGTATATTGGTGGTTAGTTATGTTGTAAGCGCGTTTTATTGCCGCATGGACTTAAATGTAGTCAGCTGACACAAGAAACGCCCACAAGTTATCCAGCAGCACAGATAGCATGTTTGTCTTTAACTCAAACAAAACTGTTATTCATTGAGGAGAAGCATGAAGGCCTGCCTGTCTGTGTTGTGGTCGCTTAGGAACAAGCTCCCTCTATTCAATTGCTACTGGTATTCTGTTCAGATAAGCTAAGTACGTAATTATATAATTTATGACAACTGGTTCCAATAAATTGGGTCATTGATTAGGACAGTGTCGTTACTAGTATCAACGTTTTTGGAAGGAAAAGGACATCATGAGGAGAAAAAAGAGAGGAAGTGAGAGGGAAATAGAGAGTGATTATGATAACTTTCAATATGTGCAGAATTTCCACATATCTCGCAGCCCCGTTCCACACAAAATTTGTTTCCAACAATTCTGCTGCTAGTGGAAACGCTCAACATTTTTGCAACATGTTGACAACATGTTTGAAGCAAAATTTGTTAAAAACCGATTCCTGGTGCAACTTTGCTGCCAACTTTTTGCGCACACGCGCAATGACATCATAATGATGACACGTTCTAAATAAGCCGTGGCGGTCTGCCTGGGGAGTTGACCGTATCTAAATCGCTAAGCTCTTTTATCTTTCTTTATCCGGTAAAAAAAATTAAAAACATGAAATTTGAGATATTTGAATTTTTTAAATGTTATCATATCCTGCTACCATAGTGGCGTAGCCAGGATTAAATTTCGCGGGAAGGGATACCAGTGGGTGTGGGGGAAATCGACCCCCCCCCCCCCGTTGATGGGGGTCCGGGGGCCCTCCTCGGGAATTGTTTTATATTTATCATTTTTATAATGATTTTTCGAGCATTTTAAAGTAAGTTTTACTTGGATTTTAACTAAAGCAAATTAATTTGAATGAAATGTATCACCTATCCGGAAAAGTCAGTGACAGACACCACACGAAAACACTGCATTGCCACATTACTCACTTAACTGTACATGCCGCGGCAGTGTAAGAGTAGCGTAATTAATAACATTGTATACTTTTTGTGATTCCCGTGACGAACTCTTGTGCTAAATAAAACTAAGGTTTATTTTTGTATTAACTGTTTTAATTGAATTGAATTGAATTGAATTGAATTTATTGCCACATAAAAAAAAAAACAGAAACATTACAAATGTCATTGTACAAAATAAAACTAAATAATAATACACTTCTACATTATATTAATCTACATAACTACAAGATCTTTTGTATTAGTGATTACAATGTAATTATATGTAAAATATTTGAATATAAATTATATGTAATTAATTAATTATCTGTATATCGTCTGTAGCCCTAGTACAGTAATGTGCTCAATTACTATTATTTAGTTTTTATAATTATTATGGCATCACCAGCAAAAGGAAAAACCTTGTGCGCTGGTGAGAGTCGCATTTATAGTTTAATAAGTTTATTTATTTTTTAAAAATTTATTTAGTAGACAATATAGTCACTTGCATATAATTTTATTTATTGAATAAAATTTAAAGATGAGAAAAATTTTGATCTAATCCATGAATTAATGTTTCTGTTCATGTGAATTGTTTTATTATTAAGTCTGTTTCTCAGGTATTCGTTTTGTAGGATATTAATGTATTTACTGCTAATGTAGAGGAGCTGTCTTCTAAGTAGTGTTGAATTTGTGTAATAGACTTGATATTCGGTTGTTGAATAGGGTCTCAAATCATAATTTAAAGTATCAGTTAACGAGAATTTATTTTTATATTTTAATATGTAATGGGTGATGCAACTGAGATATAACTGTCGTACAGTTAGCACCTGGAAATCGTCAAATAATTTCTTGCTATCATAAATCCGTGGTCTTTTTAGGATTGTTTTAATAATGTACTTCTGTATTACGAACAGTTTATTCAAATGTGTATCAAAAGTACCACCCCAAACAGCTATACCATAGCGTATTAAAGATTCAACCAGGGCTAAATAAACTTGCTTATGTTCATTTAGGGATAGGATATTATTCAATTTATAAAATTTATATGATAGGTATTTAAGTCTCTTGCATAGAAAATTTACATGGAAGTCCCATTTCATACATTCATCTATCCATATCCCGAGGTATTTCATACTCTTTTTCCTGTGTATTATAGGGCAGGTACAGTTATCAGTGTTGAGCCGGTCACAGTTAGAATGGATTTTTAATTTAAAGTAGTTATCAGGTTTACCTGTTCTATTTGCCGAAAAAGTAATATAATTAGTTTTGTTAACATTCAAACTTAGAGAGTTAGAATCCATCCAGCTTTTAATAAGACGCATGTCATGTTCAGCTACTTTAAATGTCTCTTTCCAACTATTTTCTGAAAATATAATTACCGAATCATCGGCAAACGAAGAAATTATTCCATTTTTTAGTTTAACATTGAACAAATCGTTCACATACAGGATAAACAAAATTGGTGAAAGTACCGTTCCCTGGGGCAGACCGAAACGAGTAAGTTTCTCAATACTTTGATTGTGATTTATTGTTAGAATTTGAGATCTGCCTTCCAAGTAACTTTTTATAAATTTCAAGGTATGGCCTCTGATGCCATATTTCTCTAATTTATTATGTAATTTATCATGCGGTACTGTGTCGAAAGCTTTGGATAGATCCATAAACACTGCTAATGGTTTCTTTTTAGTATTTAACATCTCTGTAACATTATTCACAAAGTATGCTAGAGCATCCTCTGTATTTTTATTTGGTTGAAAGCCATATTGATTAGTATGGATAATATTATTTTCCTGTATAAATTTCATTATTTGTTTCTTTAATAATTTCTCCAATATTTTTGCCAGGTTACTAATCAAGCTAATCGGTCTGTAGTTACCAGGATCATTTCTATCGCCTTTTTTAAATATAGGTTTAATGTTAGCTATCTTGAATGGATCAGGAAACACTGCTTTTTCAAAACTTTTATTTATAATGTGAGAAAAGGGATCTGCTATTTCCAAAGCTATTTGTTTTAGTGTATTATTATCAATATTATCGGTTCCTGGGCAAGATTTATTTTTTAGTGTTTTAATGGTTTCCATCACATCAATTGAACTTATAGGTTTAAGAAATTTAATCTGTAAGTGATTAGTATTGTGAAAGATGACTACAACATTTCGGGGGGATGTATTCCAATATCCCCCCTGGCTACTACTTCGGATAATTTCATACCAGCTCGATTTTTTCATGTATCAAGAAATTTAAGGTTTCTATAAACGATTCTAATTTTAAAGCTGCATAAATTGATAAATTTAAAAGATTTGATGAACTGCTTGACTTGAAAAATTATGAAAAAAATTCGACTTGCCAAGTACTCAGGAAAAGTAAAATAAAATAGCATTTCAAAAAATTCAAACATCCTAAATTTTTACTTTTGCAGTGGAGAAAAATATCAGACAAATTACTTATTTTAAATAAAATCACATGAATCTGGAATGGGATCTGGGAAATGTTGTGGAGTGGAAACGATGAGGCAGCTTGTTGTCAACATATTGGCTGTATAAGTTCAATTATGACATAAATAGAAGATAGCAGTCATATGAAAAAAAAAATGTTTTTCGATTTCTCCGAAATACAAAATAGGAGGAAAAATTTCAAATATCAATTTCAACATTGCTTTTTCCATAAACTTATATTCTTCCTCAATATAGAAGTATCTCCTATAAATGACACACCCAAAATTGCTTCAATAATCTCAGTAATATGGACAGTGTATACAGTTCATACAATAATAATTATAAGCACTGCTGTACTAGAAATAAATTGAAACATTTAAGAATAACAATAACGGGAGATAAGAAAAAAGGAATTTGTGAGAAGACAAATTTGTGAAATTATTTGAATATATTGAGTATTAAAGTAAAAACAATAATTAAAAAGCATCGTTTTTTTAGTTCTTGCGCCGAATTAGCATATTAAATATGAATAATGCATTTTATTTCCAGTCAAGAAAAACAATTAATAGAAATTTTGAAAAAAATATCCAGGAAATTAATATTTATTCACAAAAAAAAAACTATTAAATCTAAAGACACTTTATGCGTTATCGCACTGGACTCCCAGAAATAAAAGAACGATGATAAAATAAATAAGGACGTGAGAGCGTATAATAAAGACTAGGACGAAGGTAGATAGAGGGAAACGCGATGTACGAAGTTACACAACAAACAACCGACTATAAAATCGCTCGATAAAGCAAATAGAGGGTGCGCTGAAAAACGGGTGGTTTGGAGATATCGTAGATGAATAAATAAAATATTGAGAAGCATTCGGGGGACGAACAGGACGGAGATAAGAAAAGAGAACGAGTAAGAAGAAGAAAAATAGGGGATTGACAATGATAGACGAGGATCGTTGAGAAGCTAGGCAATTTATAAATGAGAGTTTTGAGAAATGCGGTGGGTCTAATCGCATAAGTGGGCTGCACCCACACTAACAGAGGAATGGATGAATCGAAGAAACTGCAAGGAAGCATAAAGTAATAACTCTTAATACATACTTTCCCCCGCCTGGCCACTGAAAGACATAAATATAAACGTTGTTTTTTGTTATACAAAAGAACGAACAGGATCGGCTTGAATGAATTGGCTATTCATGGAAGTGAATTTACAGAGGCGTAACTAGAGTTGACTTATGGGGGGGGGTCCACCCCCCCCCCTCCCACTCCAACCACTCTTATATATTGCATATTCTTACATATTCCAAAAATTCACAGAATACAGATATAATATACATTGCACAGTATACAATATTCATATAGGGTAAAGGAACCAAAAGCTGACATTCTAAACATTTATTGATCCATACAATAGCTACAAAGTTCAAATTTAATAGATTATATTCATGAATTGGCTCACTAAGGTGTCAGCTACTGGTTCCTTTACCCTATTTTTAAATTAAATAAATAATCTTTCAAATTTTTATTATTTCAAATTGTTTTTTACAATTAAAAAAATTATTTCATTCAATGGGTGGTTACGTCCCCAATAACCCACCCTCGTTATGCCTATGAGTGAATAGCTGACATTCTAAACATTTATTGATCCATTTATTTTAATTTTCTATTAAAATACCACATCATCAAATAAAGGCTGTAAATAGATTTATTGGATAGATTTTTATGGGCTATTCCAATATTCTCATAAAATAGCTGGCGTTGAATTGAAATGCAGCCTCAAATATCGATTAAAAAGGAATTTTGTACAAATTATTTGGTTGAATTTATATTGATATTTTATGGAAGTCGACAGTGAATAAACTGGTTGTGTGAACTAAACAAATTAGAAAACATGCACTTTTCTTTAAAAATGTTGCTCATGTAAGCGTGGTATACAAACATACTAGATCGTACCGTGCCCGTTTTGACACACGCAAAATAATTTTATATTCTTATAATATTGTATCATATGTATTGGAGTAAACACACTAGACCGTCCCGTCACCGGAATACACATGACTTTCCACGGCCGGCAAACTCCAGAATTCCTGATACGAGATTCATAATATTCTATGATGTGAGATACGTTCTAGTGTACACACTTTATTAGAACGTTCATTGCCGGGCCTGACACGGTCCTAGTGTGTTTCTACCTTTAAGCCTAAAAATCCAATGGGCTCGAACCCAGTGTCGCTTTCTTGAAATTTACTCCTGAGAAAGCTTCTTTTGCTTCAGAGGTTTTTTACAGCTTTTGATGCGTAAGTTCTTGATAAAAAATCCCGAAGCTTTAAGAATTCCTTTAGAAACACTTTAAATATGCTGGAGGCTTTTAAAGCATGTTTCAATTTTGTAGAATTCCAAGAAAGGAAAGATTGGCTTCGCAGTTGAAAGTTGTAGCCAGTGTTATTTATATTACGCCTATAGTCCATGTATATTCTTGTCCCCATCGACTGCAGGGTGGCCCCTCTCATTTTCTTTGAAACGTATTTTCAACACAAGAACATGACGTTATTTTCGTATTTTTCAAAGCAGCCAACCACAAGAACACTTTCAGAAATTATGTTGCTCATTCCTCACATTCAATTTACAAAAACAAACGTCTTATTACTTCTGACTAGACGTTTATTAACCCATAAACTTTAAGTTCTAGATAACAGACCTACAATGACAGATTGATAGAAGCAGTTCTTGCTAAGGAATAGTAATAAACCCTCTGAGGCGAGAGTTTCTGGAATTTTAAGCTGAATTTGGAGTCAGGTTACAATAATTTATGGAACGTTTAAAAATAGAATGTTTTTAAAATGCTTGGAGTTTTTTTGCAAAAAACCATCTTTAGTCCTTAGTTTGTGTTCCCTCCAGTTTAAAAATTAATTTTTAGCTAAATTGTAGAATTATAATTACTGTCATTGAGAACATTATTTTCTACAATAAATTGTGATCGAATGTTGATATAATAAGGTATTTTTCATGCCAATGAACCATATACATATTCATGTATAATGATCAGCTTGAAATATACATTCTTAGTGCTTATTTTTAGGGGCTTTATTCCCACAATTTAGTTGGAAGTGTGACACTATAAAGTTTTTATCATCAATTATTGCAGATTGCCCAAATTATGCAATAAACTTTTAGAAGTATCGGTTTATTTTAACTGTTTTCTTTATAGCACTTCTAAACATGAAGACTAACACTTCTTGAATGCCACAACAATTATGATTTTGAAACTAAATTATGACGAGTTATAGACTCCAGACCCCACTAAATAATAGTGTATTGCTACTTAAAAATTTTTGTTATATCAAAACAATTTCGCAATAAAATTAAAATTTCTTGGCACCACCCAGCAAGGAAACATTTTAATTATGTCAAAACAATTTCGCAATAAAATTAAAATTTCTTGGCACCACCCAGCAAGGAAACATTTTAATTATATCAAAACAATTTCGCAATAAAATTAAAATTTCTTGGCACCACCCAGCAAGGAAAACCCCTGTCGGCTGAATTAGCCTAAAATAGCCTTACTACAAAAATATTACAAAATGGTTAAATAATATAATGTTCCTATCCATCCAAACATTGAAACATTTAAAAATATTTCTAAGAAATAGAATACTCTATTTCATAATTTTTTTAAATTATAAAAACAATCAATAGTTCTTTAAATGTTATCTTCCCCTATAATTTATGTTGATAATACTTCAGAAACTTGAATGAATTACATCGATTTTAGGCTATCAATTGTCTAGAATTATCAGCCCATTATTCATTTAACAAGTTGCAGAAACGTACGTGCAATGTGGTTCGCCCCACGTTTGGGGTGCTATTTTATAGAAATATTCTATATACAAATGGTTGTATTTCTTTTTACCTGTTCGTATGACGTAAGCCCCAAGTTGGGCCAGCTATTTTGTATAAATATTATATAATTGGTTTAATTTTACTTGCCCCAAGTTAGGGTGCTATTTTGCATGAATATTATATGAATATAATATGGTGATTTACTCGCCAGAGATAGCGTAATACAACCTTAAGTAATAAGAAAGTGATAATAAGAGAGTCATAAATTATTAGCATTATTATTTTATAAGCAATTCCTGACTATTGAAACCCACAATTGTTATTTTTGCAAATTGCTTAAAATCATAAATTAATATACCAATAACAACTATAGACCCTTGGATCAATATGCAATCAGATATCAGAATCAGTGTTATATTACTGCTACTATAATTAGATTAGTGTTGATTCTGGTTTTCATTTGCACATTGTATTTGCTGGTTTAGTACAAATGGACGACTTGGGCTTCAGATTACTATCAGATCCGATAATATAGTTTCTAGTCGATTGCGTCTACTACGAATTAGGCCGATATAATTGAATAGCCCTCGACGGCAGGGGATGGTGGCGAGCGGTTGAGGGGGGAGGGGGCTACGATCTGGTATGCCTAGTCGAGAGAGAATACGTCCAAGTCTAGCTGTAGCAATAGAGTCCCGCTACTTTATTCTAATTGCCGAAACTTGGTTGACTAACAACAACTATGGAAACTGACGATCCAGGTTCACGACCCTTCTACCCAAATACCCAGCTAGGGGCAACATTTGTGCCCGATGACCCCCGATTCACCATCTTTATTAACCACACAGTTCGAAATTCTGCTTTATTGTTATAGTGGACGTTGTCCTTCCCCCCTCCCCACAACGTTATTAGAGATTTTAGCCTCCCCTTATGGGGCCCACACCTCTACTAACACTCCCCACTCTCCTCTCGCTTTTTCATACTTTCTCTCACACACACACACACACACTATTTCCCACTCTCTTGCTCCTCTCTCTCACTCACTATCATTCCCTCTCTCCTCTCCCTCACACTCTCTCTCTCATTCTTTCTCTCACAATTTCTCACTCACTTTCTCTATTTTCTCTCACACACCCTTTCTCACCATTTCTTTCTCTCACACCCTCTCTCTTCCTTTATCTCACTCTTACTTACATGATCATTATTATTGCCTTTCATGGTTTTCAACGACCATGATGAAGTTTAACGATAATGGATATTCATGGATTGGATCACACCAATAACGAGTTAGAAAATGTTTCGCGTAATTGCCTCTAATATCAAGTAGGTTCGATTTGGATTAATGTTGGGTTAGTTGGGATGAATTATAGTGGGTTTGAATAGGTGACGATTTCTGTAACAAAACAGCATGGATGTGCTCGTGGATGCTCCATAGAAAAAGCTCGATAATGATCATTTCGCTAGAAATTTGCTAGAGAGAGCTAGGCATGACGAAGTAAAATTGTTTCCAGGCTCAAGAATGGTCCTCGTAAGCTTTATATTGAATTCCCAGTTGCCTATCAAGCCCGCCACGAATAGTTAGTTGTTAACGATTCCAATTATCTTTCTTTGTAGTGGCAAAGGTGATATTGTGGAAGGTATCCATGATGAATAATAAGACGAAGTTATCACAGCCACATTTATTAAAAAATATTGAGAAATTATTTTGCAGATGCTCTGAAAAATTTGAATCTCTTTTTTGGGTTTTCTAATCCCTGATATGTTCTGCAGAGCATTTCATTAATAATGGGCTCAAGTTCAAGGCTGAAGAAAATATTGAATTTCTGCATTTGATTGGCAAAGCTAGACTATTGAATATTTTAGAAGCTTTGGAGATAACTATGTTGGTAAAAAACGATTCCAATTCAATGACCAAATTTATTTTAACCAATTCAATACAACCAACTTGCTTTCATCATAATTCCAGCCTACATAAAAAAAACGGTTCTTTTGTGTATTTCTTGGTTGACCTTGACTGCATTTCAGTGAGCTTCTATTTTTTTAGTTTTAATTTGATTCAATTCTAGCCTTTTTACGTATTTTTCTTATTTGTTGCTTTCTAGATGCTTACAGTTTTTAGTTATTGATTTGACTCGTATTTTTGCTTGTTACTCCTCCCACCAGGGGGCGTGACTTGTCAGCCAATCACAACCTTCGATGAAGGTCAGCCTCTTTCTCGCTTAGCCAATAGTATCATTCCATGTTCAGTATATATCAAGCTTCTCTGTACTTTAGTTTTAGTTTGATTGAGATTGATAATGGTATAAAAACTGAAACTAGTTTCTCAATATTTTTTAATAAATGTGGCTGTGATAATTTCGTCTTATTATTCATAATTTTAATTATCGTTTAGTGAGCTTCTATTTATTCTCTCATTTCCAGATGTAACTCTTTAGGAACCAATAAAATTTTTCGATATTTTGAATCTGCTATGAAATTGCCATTGATGAAAACGTAAGAGTATTTATAAGTGTCAGCTATTTTACAAATTCAATAAATTTATTGATTAAATATTTTATTGGTTCTTCCCTTTGGCAAGCCAAGATTAACTTCAAATCCCAATGCTCCCTGATTATTCTTTCCTATTAGACTGTATAATGCAGGTTTCAATTGTGATGAATATGATTCAATACTTATTCATTTCCTTTTTCCTCCCAATTTCTCACTAATCCTTTCTTGTTTTCTGTAACTTTTCTCTAGTCTCAGCATTTACACCACATTTATGTATGCCATTTAAAAGATGATGCTTAGATTTCTTGTTCAATAACGATCTGCGTTGTTAATATTAACTTTTTGTTGTAAATTTAACGACTTGCAGTCAGTTTTATATTGTATATATATATAATAAATGTACTCACATTCGGCCGAACGTTTTCGAGGTATTGAATCTCGAGAGATTCAGTATTGAAAAGAAATCTCGAGAAATTGTATTTTGAAATCTCGAGAGATTCAATACCTCGAAAACGTTCGGTCGAATGTGAGTACATTTATTAAATATTCACAATATAAAACTGACTGCAAGTCGTTAAGTTCACAACAAAAAGTTAATAGAAGATTATTATTAGGCTGTATGACAGATCTAGCTTTTCAATATATCTGAACTTCATCACATTTCTCATCTGAGATTCTATTGATTTGAGTATTTTAATCAGGAAATAAGGAATATAATTTTATTCTACAGATTCCTATCCCTTCGAAGTATATGAAGATGGTCGTGTATAGAGAAAGAATTTTAAGCTGAATTTCGGAAGTAGAACAAATATGAGGAACAGTACAGTATTCTATTTCATTCTTCATTCTTATTATATTCTATTTCATCATCCTGATTTTTCATCTTCTTCATGTCAACACATTCTTCAAGACTTCATCCGGAACACTTTTCTTATTATGAACGTATTTTGACAGCTGATGTTTGTGTGCAAGGAGGCATTATTTAAAAGCATATGAACGCGTTTTCTTTTTAGTCCATCATAGCCTTTCACATCGTGGCCATTTTTAGACCACCATCACCATCTATCTATTCTAGCACAGCAAAGCAGACGTTGGAGTATGAAATGATGGCAACGCACTCATCCACTGGAACATAACCCCTAAACAAAACACACACAGGGTGCTGTTAAGATAATAAAGTGATCCGTTATGAAATGGATTAATGTTTTGCGTTTGGAGTAGAAATTGAAGTTTGAAGAATGGTTGCATCTTCTTAACCACCCCTCCCACCCTCACTTGAGTCAATACAATCGCCCCTCTGCCTATTAAAAGCATGGTGACTGAAAAGCAATTATGTTATAATGTAAGCTGTTCAAATTGCTTAGATGACACTTATGATGGAACACTTACTTGGGGGGCTGTTCTATGTTTACTGATTGGGGTGGCGAGTTTGGTGCGGGTGGGCCCCTCCGGCCAGAGGGCCACGAAAGTGTTGGACCATGATGACAGACAGCCTCTTGAGTGATGTGTGCTCCGGGAGCGCGCGAGTGAGTGCGCGTGGGGCCGTCTGTTTGATCAAGTTCAACAATGACCGTATACTCTTGACTACTGTATAGTGTATAAGTACTTCACTACCTACTACTCACATAAATGTGACGTCACGAGCATGAGTCATGCCATCCCAGCACTCCATCCCCTGTTATCAATTCCTGGTGTGGGCCGGAGATGACATCTCAACGAACTGCTGCATTGATTAACGGTTTGATTGATGACGATGATGCGATAGTTGGCTGCTGTTTTGTCTCAAAATTGAATTTCGATTTTTGAAGGCTTTTTTTGCTGATGATGCCCACAAGAGTTTATAATTAGTGCGTGGACGATGAAATGAATGATTAAACATATAAACCAGGCTGAACGAGAATCGAACCCGTGGCCGCAGAAGTAGCAGTCAGGGCCGTTTCACACACATCGATATCGGCCGTACGATTTCAGCCGTTTGGTTGATCTCGAATGGAATGGACAAAAGTGAACAAATTTTGAACTCCGAACGGTTTTATGGGTATAGATAAAGATAAAATTACTTTACTTATATAGACAGAGACAGAGAAGTCTCTGAAGAGGAAAAACAATGCAAATAGATAATGTATTGAATAAACAATGCAAATTATCGTACGGTCAAATTCGATGTGTATGAAAATGCCCACAAGTTTTCTATACCTCTACCCATTGCCTACCGAACGGTGGCCGTCCTGTTCGAGACATTGGACGGCTGCTTCACGGCAACAGACGGTTCGGCATAATATCGATGTGTGTGAAGAGCCTCATTCATTTCTTCATACCACTGTTGGAATGTGGACCGTTCGATATTTTGCTGTACGGATGAAATTGATGTGTGTGAAACGAGACTCAGAGTCCAGTCAGAGATGGGCGCTCTAATCGATTTCACTACGGCGTTGAAAAGTTGAGGAAAATCGTTCAAGGTCGATGGATTGAATAATATTTTTCTACTCTGCAAAGGGAGAGAAAACGGAAAGATTCAGAAGGTACTTTTCTCCAAAAAAGAGAAAACCAACTAGAAAATATTTTGTGTGAGGATCCCTACCGCTTATAAGAAGCACAAATATGGTTATTTAATCATTTTAGTTTTGTTTAAAAAATTTGGTAGGGAAATTTTTTATATATTCTTCTATTAGAGAATATGGTTTTAGATTTCTGTCAAAGAATAAAAAGAAGAAAGGGAAAGATAGGAAAAAGGTAGGAAATAACAGAGGGTTTTAAATGAATAGGAAATGAAAAAGTCGAGTCGATAAGGTGGACCAATTTTCTTTTCCTTTGGGAGAAAAAGTCCCTAGTAAATTCTCATTTTCGGAAAATCGATATCAAGAAAAAGATAGATAAAGGTAGCGGTGCTCCCTGATCCTTGAAACAGTGGTGAAGAGCAGAGGGGAAGAAAAAGGTAGACGTTACTAACAATCCAAGCAAAAAGAGCAGCTGGAATAAGGATTTCTGTTGTTCAATCTACTATCATTACTTTGGCAATGCATTAATACCATTAAATCAGGACGAAAATTGCAAAAGTATGTCAAATGAACATTATAAACTTATTAATGAATAAAAATATTATATTAACAAAAGAATAGATATTTTCTTCTCTCTTCTACATAACTTGTAATGTGTGGTTTGTCCCCATTGAAGACACACATTAGCAAGTGCTTGGTTGTAATTAGCAGTAAATATTCAGATTTAGTCACCACCAGAGGAATAGTGAAATGCGCCACTTAATGCTTCACGAGGTTCCTGTAGAGCTCCCCTGACACATTTTGAGGTCTCCCCATCGGCTCTATTGTCTCCGTAAGGCACTTACCTCAACCCGGATAGTGGCATTGTTCTGTGAATGTAGATAATTTCGTATTTGCTTTTGATAAGAAATATTAAGCCCAAAATAAAGCTCAATGATTACTATAAAGGTATCACTTATAAATAGATCAATAATAAATTGAGTTTTGCAGAAAAATAATCAACAATACTACTAATAAATGAATTAGATTCAATGTCTTTCAAGTATGGCCAGAATAGAGAGACAATAGAGTTACATCAAAAAATAAATAAATATAATTTACAATGCCTGAATTTGATTCGTTAACTCCTCTCTCTGTTACAAGGGGGTGTGCCTCAGTAAACAGCGAATCACAGTCCTTAGTTGTATTTAGAGTTTCAGAGGCAATGTTTTAGTGCTTCACATGTTTAGTCATATTTTTTTGCTGATGATGCCCAAATGAGTATCGGGGCGTGGTTAATGAGGTAAATGATGATACAATTTTGCTATGAATGGTGAACCTACAGTTTTAGGTGGGTTCCGAACCAATGTAATGTATCTAATAACATACTGTTAGCCACTTCTTTTAGGGTAGAAGATGAAAATTGTTTAATTTTAAGTTAAGATTGAGAATGGAGTAATTGGGGAAAGTAGTATGCATTCCCTTCCCATAATGGATGAAATTATTTACAATATTGTAAAAATACTGTAACTTTTTTAATAATAAGATTATTTTCTAAGCCAATAGTGTTCCTCCTTCTCTCCTTTTAGGCTATGCTACATGTATAAGTGTTTGCCATAGGTCTTTAAGACCTGGCAAAGTAAGTTATCATTAATAAATATCAAATACTATTTGCGGTATACCCTTAAAAACTGCTAATTTTTGTTTGATTAAGATTAACAATGCTGTAATTGCCGAAAGTAGTTTATTCTATATAATAAGAGGGAGTGGGTGTGTGTGTGTGTGTGTGTGTGTGTTTTGTGTTACGGATTCCACAAAAACGGCACTAAATTTGGTACAAAGCTTCCTCTAAACTGGATTCAGTGCATCTTAAAGCCTGATTTTTCATTTTCCTGTCAGAATTTTCAAAATTAATGTTCGAATTTCACTTATGAACACTATTACTGTTTAAAATGTGTTTCGATGCAGAAAACACATAGAACAGCTGATAACATGACACGTCACTATGGTGATAATATAGATGATGATGCCCAGCATGTCTCTTAAGCCAAAGCAACAGATTAGCTCTGTATATCAATATTACAGCTGTTAATTACTTAGTGTCTTGCTAGCTTACTTATTGTGTGTATTGAGCTTTTCCTGTAATGCATTATTCTAAAGAACTAAACAGCAAACTATGCACGTGTGTAGAGCTGAAAAGATTCTAAAAAAGTAGTTTACCAACCACTAAAAACTCTCATGAGTGCAACAAATGTTTTGTGAACTATTTTCAAACCGATGAATTGTATGGTTTAAACACTGTATGTTATTTTATCCAAACTTACCACATTCGTAAATTTCAACTACTACCATAAGTTATCAAGAAAAACTCCAAACTGGATTCCCGTGCAAGACCGGGTAAAATTATAGTGATTAATACTATAACAAGGGTTGTAATACAATTTATATTAGATTATAACAATAACTTATATGACAAATATAACAAATAGCTTGTGAAAGCATTAAATTTTATGCATTAAAAGACCATATCCAATCACCTTTCAACAATAAAAAGTAGATCCTTGAAGTTAAAAACGAAACTATGGCAGTAGTTTTTAAGTCATGTTTCTCTATTAGTTTTTACTTTTGTCATACGAGCACTTAAGAAAATCATAATTTCTCCTAAAATTATGTTATTCTCAATCTGAAAACCCAAATCATGTTTCACAATAATTATTACAAGTCAATTATTGTTGGTCCTACTAGCCCACTGTAGTTCGATCGGAAAGTGACAAGATCCTTGATTCAACCCTTGTTTGGTTGATGGGTGGTGAGGGGGTGGAACTTGGTCTTACCACCAACCTATTCCCTCTCTTTTCCCCGTCCCTTCCCCCTTCCGCCAATCCACAGTTCCCAAGACATCCGGAGAGTTATGGCCAGTCTCTTGGGACTGGCAGCTATTTCCTCTCTGCTTAATGCTTGGCCACCGTCTGCTACCAGGAATAAAGGATTCCTTCATTAAGTCTGTACAAACACAGAGCGAGAGAGACAGTTATGGGGGAGAGAGAGAGAGAAGAGAGTCCATTTCACCCGCCAGGGGAGAGACAATCTTGAAAACCAAACTCGAACTTGGATTTATTCAGTCACCATCTTAACTTTATTAGATTTCTAACTTTGGGCTGTTTGGAAATTAGTGTTGTTCCACGAGGCTTGAGTTACATCTTTGAACAAGTTTTAAAGTTTTATCGAGCAGATGTTGGGGAATTGTTGTTCATAATTGGAATATAATAAAATATAACGCAATACAATACAATATAATATAATTATAATATTGTCCAATACTGGCGTTGACTAGTTCATTATTTTTTTCACAATTAATCCATTATTTTGTCGGGAACAAGCTCAAATTTATATATTTGGCACAAACATACAACATGCAAAAATAAATATACAAAAAAATTGTAAATAAGCATTAACTCATGCAGTTTACATGGACTTTGATTGGACATTTTTCATCAGTCATTGGATTGGGGATTGATAGCCGAGGGCCGTAGCAGGTATCCGTCAATCTGTCAACTTTTTATTGGTGGTATTTTTATTGTCCTTCATTGGTTAGCTCCTCTTATTGTTACAAGTGGGCGTTACAGGTCTTAGTAGACAACCAATCGCAGTCCTGCATTGTTCGTTCAGCCTATTAGAGGCTCTGAGGCATCAAAACTATCATTCCTCTCAGAGAATAAAATATAGTTGTTAAAAACTCTAGTATTAGTTGGATCGTGATTGATAATGGGGTAACTACCAAAGCCAACTAGTACCTATCATTCCGAAATTAGCATATCGTTTTTTTTTTAAATCGTTCGTCCGGTCTAATTAGGTAGTGAGCACTTCTTACTGTGAGTACTGGGAACGTACAACACCTGGTTGAAGGATTTTTGGGTGTTACCCAATTTAAACCCAATTAATTCTTGTTCAGTGTATCTACTCTAGCAAAAAAGAGAACAACATGAATTTTACTGCATGATATGTAAAATAACAGATAATCTATCAAGTCATACGAATTTTTATTTTGTTTGCTATAATCAAGGTTTCAAACAACATCCCGTCTTACAAATTTTAACTCATACATATACATTGATCTAGCTTCAATTACGTTACAGTCCATCATTAATAACATACAACGCATATGCCCTCCTGCACTTTCATTGATCTAAATAACATCTGACACAACTTTAGTTACGGTGTGTAAGACTATCAAAGTTTAAGTAGTTTATAGAGCATGCTTGACTTCTACCTCCCATCCTTCTATCGCTACTTCCAAAGTCAGAACTTTGATTTTACATGTCATGATTGAAAGCAACGCATGCAAAAGAGTGCGTGATTAGAAGTGCGAATAATTCCCATTATTCTTCTTAGCTGTCAAAAGTCGGAACTCAGTTGTGGGATCGATTAGATTCTGTTTCACTTCTAAAAATGCTGTTCTTTTCATTTAAAATAGAAAAATGAATGAAATCGATACGTTTGAAACCTAACCTACGTTTTATTTAAATGAGGATGTACTTTAGTTCCTAGGGAATATAGCTGCTGCATCGGGCTTGAGAAATATCTATTCTGAAATCAAAAATCTCTCAGCTCAAATATTGAAAAACTTCAATAAAGTGATGCAAAGTATTATCATAACTATCTCATAGAGATAACAAACTAAATGGGAAATAGCGGCTGAAATCCCTATCATTCACGAAACAAATAATTAATTGATAGATTTTTCCCAAATGCAGTAGGTAATCGCTAGGAATTTTTAGTCTTTGACAATTATACTGTAAAAAATCAAGTGTAGTGCTCAGACTTGGGCCCAAGGAAATTCATTCAATGAAAATTATTATTGAAATTTGAAATATGATAAATTTATTTGAAAATAATAATAAAATGAAAAAGATTATTGAAAAATTATCTAGTGTATAAGTTTTTGGATTTCTAGTTACATATTAACATAGATCAGGGATAGTACTTAATGGTTCGTCTATGATATTAATATGCGTTCTTAATATTAACTTTATATTGTAAATTAACGACTTTCAGTCAATTTTAATTGTGAATAAATAATATTTCTACTTACTTTTCGCCAAACGTTTTCGAGCCATGGAAGCTCATCTTCAAGATCAGCGTGTCGGTTTTTTAGTAAGAAGAATTGTGGTTTTTGTATAATGTGATCAAAAAGTTTGTGTGATTTAAAATTTAATTGTTCATTGAGGATGTTTTGTTTATTTTGTGTGGTGTATTTGTAAATTTAAAATTGTTCCAAGGTGATGAGTTCGTGTCCTTTAGATTTTATATGTAGAATGTGTAGGTTGGTAGCGATGTCAGTAAAAGTGTGTCCAGTTTGAATGATATGGTCTGCAAAAGTCGATTCGGTTTTTGTATTTAAGGCTTGTGAATGCTCTTTGTAACGTTGTTTGAATGCGCGGCCTGTTTGTCCTATGTAAAATTTGTTACAATTTTGCAGTCCAGTTTGTAGATCCTGGGAGATCGTATTTGTTTGTGTTCAGCAGTGTGGTTTTGGGTGCAAGTGCATTTTTTATTTTGTTTTTGTTCTGAATGCGATGGTGTGGCCGGCTTTTTTGCTAGTCTGTTTAATTGTGGATTAATTTATGTCATTGTGATGTATTTTTTGTCGGTGGTGCTGGTTATTTTTTTTTGTTATTTTATGACTGAGTTTGTCAATTAGGTCATGTTTTTAGCTGTACTCTTGTGCTAGGTATTTTATTGTGTTTAGTTCAGTGTTGTAATTTTCGGTGGATAGTGGTGTGTTGTTCAGTCTGTGTAGCATTGACCTGAATGTTGAGTGTTTGTGTTGTGTTAGATGATTGGCGGTGCTGAGTATTAGTTGTCATTGTTGGTTTTCTGTACATGTTAAAACTGTGTTGTTGGTTTGTGTTCTTTGTAATTGAGACGTCTAGGAATAAGTTTCTTTGAACATTGAGAATATGTGTTCAGTACTAGAGTATCGTATTCTACCTTCAACCTACATCAACTTCCAGTAAAATAATAATTTTTAATCCTGAATTTCTTGTTCCATGACGAACTGCGTTGTTAATAAATTTTATTCAACTGTGACGCCCAAAATTAGTGAATTATTAAAATTCTTATCACATCTACAAGGATTAGTTGTGTCCAATCGACTCCAGTGGTTCCAATTCAATAAAAGTGGTATCTACACCACAAGGTTTTTAATATTAATTGACTATATTTCCTTTCCAAGAGCGTGAGATTGATTTCAATCCCAACATTCTTCAAATGATAGATACCATCACTTTCTATAAGATGTCTTTATTCGACAAATCTCTTTTCCTTGATGCGCTCCCCCCTCGGCTATCATCATTTCAAAGGCCTCAAATAGAATTGTCAGCTGCAGTAGGCAAAGCTCTGTAGGCAGTATCAAAAAGCTCTGAACCTTGACAGAAGTTCATTGTTGCTTTTCCAGACACATTGTTGGTTTTAATCTCGGCTCTGATGAGTCGCTATTCTTTACTGCTCTTGAGAATCCTGAACGCCGTGGTCCATTGTGAGTGTATGGACTCTTAGAAGGGGAACTTAACCAGGGGGGTTGAGGGTTTTAGGTTTTTTTTTTGGAAAGATGTCACCGGAAGGACCAGGAAACAGGAACAGAAAAGGACAAGTGTCGAGGGGAGTCTCTTGAGCGCCAACGTGTGTTGAATAAAAAAAGAGGTGTCTTTGTTTGAGAGTTATCAGGTTTTTCATTTTCGCCGAAAGAGCTGATCCCATTCTTTCGCATAGCATACGTATTATAGATGTTGTTCTACTTCTATTGGAGATCCAACACGTTCATGTTTTTGAGTTGAAGGCTGCAATTTTTTAATGAATAAAATTGAAATGTGCTCTCAACTAGTTTCTGGTGATTATTTGATTCGTGATAAAATTGTCAATATCTAATCCAATTGATCATTTATGAACAATTAGACCATCTGTTTAAGCGATCTTGACGCAGTATTAAGTCACGAACGCTCAGGACTGCGTATGGATGGGTGACCGGTAGCTATACCTTGACGTTATCTGTTTTATTATCACTTACCTGATGGTTTAGAATCTACCTAATTGTAGATCCACAATGTTCCTCATAACATTGGTCAAATCGTGATTTGAGGGTTTTAATTCTTCATGAAAAAGAAAGTGTTGGACCAAACACCGTTTAAGTTGCGCGCTTATTATCAATTAGTATATTATTAGTATATTAATTAGTGTACGGTACATAGAAAATAGTTCAATAGGCATCATATTTGTACCCTGTTATGATTATTAATACAGTTTGATGTACTGCTACCCAGTAAATTAATAGAAACCTACTCGCTGTAAATGCATTAATCTCGTTGATGAATCGCAGCAATTGTATTTGGTGAATTTTTTCATCATTGATAACCCAACATAACCTGAGCTCCACAATACTTGAGAAATAACAGTTTTATACTCTTGTGAAACTAAAACAGAGTTTATAATCAAGACCATTCAACACTACGTCTCCAATATTAAAATCATTAGTTATCAGAGATATAATTGTATTCAGAGACAAACTTGATAAAATAGAAAAATTATAATTGGAAATAGTCTTAAAAAGGATTATTTCTGCTTTTAGTTTTAATCTTACTTATAGTCTTCTTCTGATCGATGTGTATTCACTTTTTTCCACTTGTTTGTTATCTTTGCTAACTCTTGATTTTCATTGCTTAGCTAATTCCATTTTTACAAGTGGTTGTAATAGCTGACAGGTCTCATTAAACAACCAATCACAGAGGCGGTTGCCTCTGATTCGTTGAGAGGAAATCATTTTGTTAGCGAATAGCAAGTACAGTAAGTGTAAAAATCCTTGCAGGGTATAAATGCACCTGTATTTAGTTTTCACTTTATGTTGTTTTTAGTTTGATTGAGATCGTGAATGATTTAACTACCGAAACCTAATCTTGTTATTTATAATAAATGCTTTTTTCGTCCCTGGTTCAATATGAATGAATAAAAATTTTCAATGATTGTAAAGACTGTTCTACAAATGAATTCAATTGAAACAAAGATTCTTCATATAATTATTATTGAATAACTACCCATATTTGGATTTTTTCCGGTAAATTTGTAAGCCTTGGTGTTTATCAATGCGAAATATTTAAATTGCTTTAGAATGCTTCAACCACCTGTGAATATTAGTAGCATCTTCCATTTTTTTAAAAGCTTTGATATTTAATCAAAAGAAAGAATTAAAGAATGCTTCACCCACCTAGAAATTTGCTTACATCTTTAGCTTTTGAATGAAAAGAGTAGTTTTTGGCTTCAATTTTCAAGAAATCGTTTTACAGCGATTCCAATGTTACAGTGATTTTACAGTGATTCAATTTTACAGTGATTCCAAAATCATTAATTATTTTTGAAACAAATCTCTCCCTCATCAATAATATCGATCTGATGCAAGCATTATCTAAGCATCTAGGCCCACATTGAGAACGTGACTATGGCTGGCATTTGAATAATGTAATCCAAGGGATCAAGTGCGAATTATTTTCATTGTTCGGAACGTGTGAAGTCTGGCAGATTGCAGAAACAAATCAAATTGATTATGGTTGGAAAAGGAGAGAAGAAATTAATAGAGTGAAAAGAGAGTGGGTGAGAAGGAAGACAGGGAGAGAGAAGGAAGAGAGGGAGAGAGAAGAAAGAGAAAAAAATAAATGAAAAGAGGAACAGTAGGAGTGAAAGGGAATGATTGAGAAGGGTGTATAAAAGATACACAATGAGAAAGCGAAATAGAGAAAGAGTTAGAGATTATCTAACAAATAGGGAGGAAGCAAGAGAAGTGAGAAAAATGATAGTTGATAGAGAAAAGAGAGAAGATGAGACTGTGAGAGTAGTGTTGAAGTGCCGAAGGGAAGTAAATAGGCCATTTGTTTGCATTGAACCAAATACAGCACCATTTTAACAGCTGAGTACACAGTAAATAAAGTGAAACCGATGAGTTGTGAGAATTGTTCTGGAGAAAAGGTAATCGAATAGAATGAGGACGTCATTCTTATCTTTCAATATTTTTGTCATCTTAAACTGTATAAAAGGTACCAGTAGCAAAGGTACAAATGTTTTTTCCACCCTGACATTGGTTTCATCTTCTTTTTCATTAGAATTCATACTTTCTGAAGCTTAGTAGTTTCTTATTTTGTATACTCTACTATTTCACTTATTTTCCCTATAAAAGGTATACCACTCATAAGTTCATGACCTCCTCTGGTCCTCCGAGATCGTCCTCGCCAGCTGAAATACAGGCAAACCTCTTTATAACGAACTTTAAAGAACGTAAAGAATTGTTATGATGTCCCTTGACAATTTTGGCAATGCGTCCGGTCATTAACGAATTTTTTGCCTGGATAATAAATTTTGTTAGATAGAATTTCAACTTTAGTTGAAAAATTGAACATCCTCTATTTGATAGAAAACCGTATAGCATTTTTCCATTCTTGGAACGTCTCAATGTATTTAGTAGCATACTAGAAAATGCATTAATCTAGTATGTCCTTGGTCAATTATTATCAGAAACATAAACAAAAACCATTATTTATTTGCCAAGTTTTCGCAGGCCCTCTCTCACATCGTCTCCACAATCCTTTGTTGCCGTTGCTGCATGTCTAGTGGCGCGTCACTCGCGCTGGCATTTCAAAACACAAAAGATCGCAACGATAACACGGTCGTTTAGTTGCGTAGCCTGGCGGCAAGTTGCGGAATTAATGGAGCAGAACAGTACAACACTTCTACCACTTCTTCTTTACAAGGAAGACCCTACTGCCTAACATAGAACACCTGACAAAGGCTCTTCAATAGATCCGCTGGCTGTCTCACTTCCTTTTCTCATTGATTCGCTTTCCCTTTACATTTTCCTTTCATTTTCTTCCCTTCTCTTCTGCTTTCTTTCCTCCCCTTACCTTTTATTCTCATCCCTTTCCCTTATCCTCACCAGCATCACCACCGCCACTACCACCACTACCCTGAAAACCAAAAGCCACCTTTTTTGAGTGTGTGTTATGTGTTGAATGCGTTGTAAAAGTTGTGTCCTTTCTGTAAACCGCTATGGACTCCCCCACCTCTCACCATCCAATTCACAGTATGTTGATTGTGCAAAAATGCTGTCACCTTTTAACTCTTTTCCCTTCCTATAACCTTTTTCCATTTTCAATCTCGCATCTTCATCCACCCCCCCTCACCGCCCCCTTTTATGTTCACGTGAAAAACGTATTCACACTTTTAATGGGACGCCCGCACTCAGAATTTCAAATAAACTGCATATCCTCCTCCGTTCCTCCATTCTAAATCGCTATCTTCTTTCTTCCTATTCTTCTAGTTTTACTCTCTCTCTCTCTCTCTCTTTCTCTCTCTCTCTCTCTCTCTCTCTCTCTCTCTTACTCACTCATTGCTCTAGTTCTTTTTCGTTTTTCATTTTCGCATACCCCCACAATACCATTCAGTTGTCCGCATATGTCACGTGGTCACAGGGGCACTATAAAAGTACTCGTCCCGCTTCATTCTGAACAATCACCACTGCTCTGCTCTTTGAATTTTGGACGTGTACATTTAGTTGGTTGTGATTGGTCAGCTGCATCAAGAGATTAAACTTGTCTGCTGAAATTTCTATAGATTCAAATTCTATCGGTATAGAATTGTATGATTTGCATCCTCTCTTCATATTTATTCACCGTTTAATTGTTTGTTATGTAACTTCTTCACAACATTCACGTTATTTTAAGCACATCGACATCTTTAAAATTCTACTAAACTACAAAATTAGAATGAATTGAAGTTTAAAGGAAATAATATATCATTCTTCCTGAAAACACTGAGTATTTTCCTTGAAGAGCAAAGTATAACAAAATTAGTCAAATTAAAATATTTATGAAGCACGTGATAAATTCATTTATTGATTATTATTTAGTTTTCTGTTATAGATGGATAAATTTATAATTTTTTGGTATAACCTGTATATGTATGTTTTGTATTCTATAAATAAATGAAATAAGTACTAACGTGATTTGCCACAAATTCATGGAACAACTCATAGAAAATTTTGGTGTATCAATTGTAGAAGGCTTAAAGAACTCAATAATCACCATATCACCAGCTACGTGAATAGGTTATTAATGTTAAAAATATTATCCTGATAGCAAATATAAAAATTTACACTTGTTTTGCACAGTAAAGCATTTTCGATCATAACCGCTTAACCTTGAATGTGAAATCAAACACATGCTATGGAATGGAGGTATTCACGCCTCTCCAATCTGTCATACGTCAGAATTGTATAGGAGGGTTAAGAGTAAGAGAGGGCCGGCTGCGCCCTAACTTCGCCCTCCTAGGAAATAAATAAAGGCAGCCAATCAATCAATACGCTATTCGTATTCCATAGCGTCTGTTCAATTTCGCATCCAAGATTATCATCGACTTTTGATGCTCCGCTGTGCAAACCGCCCTCCTCTCAAGTTCGCAAATTTACAACTGTTTACTTTAATTTGCAACCATATCATTGTTCACATCATTGTGTTATGAAACGCCAGGATAAAATAGAATTTTATCAATAATAGCTGTGTCAATAATGTTTTCGGGTTGAAAGTGATAAAAAACATGTTTTGTTTACTCCCCCTGTTCTCCCGTCACCTTGCAATCATCTAGAGGATTCCAGAACAATATTATATGTGTAAATCGATTTTTATAGAAAATTATTGAACCCTCTGGTGTTTACTGGTCACAAAAACTTATATAAAGCGGAAGCTCTAGTAAACGAGTTCAGTTCGGTTGTTGTTCTACATGCGTAACGAGTGGCAGTGCTGTGACAGACAATACAGACCGGTTCCGGTGAGCGCTATTACAGACTGTGTTATACGAACGTTTAACATGTTAATGTGATACACGCAGTATATTGTGACAGATTATTATTCAGGGTTCTTTAACCGTTCATACAGTTATTTGTACCCGTAAGGGTCTCCCCACCACGAAAAGCCATACGAATTTACTTTTACTTACTAGTGATTTGTAAGTGCTTCGTAAGTGTTTCAACGTTAGTCTATGTTTTAGACATTTATTTCTCAATTATTGAACAGTTATTTGTTAAATATTTGATCGGCCTTTCAACAGTTAGAGATTAATTTTGGAACAGTAATATAGCAAATTCATTATTAGCTGAACGTTTATCGATTTATCTGTTTCTGATTGATTTATTTTGTGTAACATAACTGATTAGTCCGAGCTGTAAGTAACTTGTGTTAATAAAGTGCAAGTGTTTATTTAAAGTGTTGCCTGCATTATTTTAGAGATAGTACCCATAACAATAGTATGTTCACGTAGCCTGTGGCTCTTTAGTTTTTAGTGCCTTCTTTAATGATACCCCAAAATTTTCTGAGTTGTTCCTACTATGAATCCATTATGGCTTAATTGAAAGTTTTTTTATCAATCCGTTAATCAATTTCTTCGTCATTTTCAAAAAATGAAGTAATTTCTAGTATTTCATGGAAAATACTCAAGGACACCGTCCTTCCAACTGGCCACTAATATCACCAAACCACGACAACACAGCAACGTCTTGTGTTGATAGGATATGATAAATGATCGTGTTGAGCTCTAGGACAGTGATCTTCCAAGTCATGTGACCATTTTCATCATCATCATCATTTATCCCTCCATCATCTTAGTTGATCGTCCTCCTCGATGACATTAATCCCTCCTGCTCCTGCTTCAGGTGGAGTTGACCGCAGTCACAAAGGTCACACGTTATGACTGGATAAGGCTTTGCTCCTCTGCCCTTCTGGCTTCTGCTAATTTATGGTTTTCTTCCGGTTCGCCTGTCTACTCTTTCTTCCTCTTTGTCCTCTTTGTCAAGGGTGCAACCCCTCCGAGATTGCTGACAAATTTGCGCAATCTATTACTTTGGTCACTCTTCTCTGTTCTCCATACCTTTCTCTTTCGTCCCTTCTCTACACTCATCCACTCTTCCCTCTTCATCTCCTTTTTCTTTTTCTTCGTCTCCTTCTTTTTTCTTCTTCTTCTTGTCTCTTCTTCTTGATTCATCTTCTTTATCTTTGTCCCGAAAACGTGTTCCACTCCCTCTGCGCAGTTGCATTCTTATTTTTCTCTTTATATTTAATTAACTAAGTGAACAAGTCGTAGTCTGCTGGCTAAGTGATGAAAGCAGCCGTATTTTTCCACTCGTGTAGCCTGCGACAAATTATTGTTCATCCACCCTTTTGTAGCCTATTTCATCCGCTATGAATATATAGTGGTATTCAATCCATTTTCAATTTTTTTCGTTGAAAAAGATTGATTCTAGATCTTCCTTGTTTATAAATGTTGTGTATGATCATTGCACTCTTCTCTGTTCTCCATACATTTCTCTTTCGTCCCCTCTCTACACTCATCCACTCTTCCCTCTTCATATCCTTTTTCTTTTTCTTCGTCTCCTTCTTTTTTCTTCTCCTTCTTGTCTCTTCTCTTGATCTGTAACATGGCACAAACGGCGAGGTGGAACTACCCGTAAGGGTCTCCCCACCATTAAAAGCCATACGCTTATTATTATTATATTGCATCAATCTCCAATTTTTATTGGAGACTGCAACAAGCGAGCAATAAATATTATTATTTGAGAGCATTCCTTGTAATTTTTGGCTTATGAATTAGCATGTTGTCTCTCATTTTACATTCAACCTCAATTTTTATTATTTTTTTTTTTTTTTATTTCAGTGTGGTCAGAAGACTCCGTTGTACCGCAAGTGGAAGATTACAGCAATGGACTGCACTACGAAGATGACTACGAAGAAGTGCCTTCTGGAAACTGGTAATTTTCAGTTTTAAATCGCAGTATTATTTATTGGATACATGATTTTGGGAGAAAGAGCTAGTGGAAGGAAAATGAAGTGCTTTGGGTGATGGAATTTCGTATAGGAAAGATTCTTCCCTATCTTTTAGACTATTTTCCAAAAAAAGAGTTTGGGAAGTGATAGCCGTGAGGCGTAGCAGGTATCTGTTCAATCAGCTGCCTTCTCCTGTGTCATCTTTGTAAGGATGACCGATTAGATTGGCCAGCAAAAAAGACACTGTTCTCTGCTGTGAAATCACTTCCCGGTGGTTCGGAACCCACCTAAAACTGTAGGTTCAACTCATTGCCCATGCACAGGTCTCAGACCTATGTGGGCTTCATCCTCCAAAAAAAAAAATTTCTCACATTTTCAGAAGAAACCTAGGACTTTCTCATTTCTTTCTCTATAGGTTTAGGGTGAGAGGGGTTTCAACTTTTTTTACCACTCAGATCATTTTTTATTATTTCGGCAGCAAACATTTCCTTGGCCTATAAAATAAATAAAATATTAAAAACAATTATGAAATAAATTATTATTAAATGTATCATTCTTTTCATCTCAATAATAAAAATAATAAATCGTTACAACTTAATTTTTTATTTAAAAATATAAAATTATTATTAAATCTTTATGTTGCCAACATTTTTGTCTTTTCCGTTGATTTGTGCATGCTAATGAGTAGAGTTTTTTTTTTTTTTAATTTCGGAGAGAGGGTTATTACAAATCACGATTATACAATTACTTCTACATATGTAACAATTAAATCATTTATTCATTTGTGAATTCAGATTTATCTGAATCTGAATCCTTCCATCCATTCAACTCTGTTTTCTTTATCTAATTTCAAACGTTTTCAACCTTGTAAGTTTAGCCATTTTATCTGATTTCTTCTTTTCAACGTTTGATTTCAAGTATCCATTTCAACTGCTTTAATATTTTGATGTTTTCTACTTCTATATTCATTATTATACGAGTACAATAATTATTCATTCATGAAGACATCAACACCAATGATCAGCGGATGTGGCCACCTTATAAGGAGCGAAAATTTATTCCTGATACAAGTGAGTAAAACAACTTTCTGCGAATACAGTACGGTATAAGCTAAGAGAATAGAAGTGTGAGTGGACAGCTTTTTATTTACAGCTTTCAGTGTAAAACGAGAAATTAAACTCAAAGTTTAAGGTGAGTAATCAATTCTGAAATTTTTGGTAGTTTCACCATGCGGCCTACTACCAAACATTCTGTTTTTCCTACAAAAAAAAACTCCATTTAGCCCAAATTGGCACTTAGTTCCCTTAAGCATAAAAACGTCTTCGTCTTTATAAAAAGCTAAAGCACGAATAAAAAATAAATCCAACTCATTACCCACGCACAGGTCTCAGACCTATGTGGGCTTCATCCTCAAAAAGAAAAAGAAAAAAAAAATAGTAAACAGATAATAAAGGTTCCCGTAAAAAGAAAAGTAATTACTCTTACTCAATTTCCGGGGGTTCCGAACCCATCGAAAAGTGTAGGATTAACTCATTAATCATCATCATCATCGAACCTTGACCGATGTGGGCTCCATCTTCCGAAAAGAAAAATATTAATTCAACCTTTTTAGCATAGCTATTTTTAGCCTCTTTTAGCTCATTCTAGATTTTCTAAGAAAAAACCTACATCGTCTAACAAAATAATATATTTTTCATAATTTCTTTCACTTACTGAAGAGTATATACCCTTTTGGGGGGGGGGGGGTGAAAATCCGTGGTATCAGTACTACTATTGTACTATTTATTTGAAGAAAAATATTCTGTTCCACTATTGAGCGATTGAGCATTAATAACTCAATTGAACCACCGCATGCACATCTTCATCATTCTGGAGCTTTGAGTACGACCTTCACAGCTTTTATAAATGGTTCATATAGTGGATCTTTCTTCTGACAGACCGACTGTAATAAAGGTTATTACCGCTCGTAAATAAGATTCGTGGGGATCGAAATGAAATTGCTCTGAAAATTGGCCGATTGATTTACGCTCCATGTGAGGTAACCCTCTCCAATTGGGGTGTATTTTCGGCAGGAGTCAATCAGAAATTAATCGTAAGTATTGCCAAAACAAGATTTTCCAATTTTTTCCAAACTTGATGAAACGAAGCACATTTCGGTGTTAAGCGGTTCAAATGTGATGAGAAGAAAAGGAAAGCAAGGAAGAAAGTGCTTTCTGTCGGTGTCATTAGGATTTGTTGTGAAAACCTCCTTGTCATCCGTTTTTCTAGTCCTCATTCATCTACTCCTTCTCTCACTTCTCTTCCCCCCACTCTCTCTCTTTCTATATCTTCTGCTGCTAATTTTTGTATTCTTTTAATCTCTTCTTCTCATCCTGCTTCTCGTTCATTCTATTTCTTTCACCTTTCTCTTCTTCACTGCTTTTCAAATCTCCCTCATCATGATTCTCCTTTCTTCTCTCTTTTTCACCTTTTTCTTCTTCTTCTTCTTCTTCTTCTTCTTCACTGCTCCTCCTCTCCCCCACCATCATCTTAATCATTTCCTTCCATTTTTATGTTTCCATTCTGCTCCTTTTTTCAAAATTCTATTGTTGCTCCTTCTCCTCGTTCTCTTTCACCTTTACCTAGCCCACCTGCAACTCCTCCTATTCCCTCCTTCTCTCCTTCTTTTATACTCCTCTTTTCACCTTCTCTTCCTTCTCCTTTTCCTCCTCTTTTTCGTATTTTTTTCTCGTTCTTCTTTCACTGCTCCTCTTTTTCACCTTCTTCTCCTTTCTCTCCTCCTCATCATCCTATTTCTTCTCCTTTTTCTGCTTTTAAGTTTTATTTTCTTCCTTGATTTACTCCTTCTGTCATTTATCTATCTCTTCTTTTTCTTGACTCTCTCCA